>JAFIRS010006886.1:0-30765 GCA_018342105.1 Gonioctena quinquepunctata | reverse complement strand
TGGTTCGGCAAAAAATCGAATCCGTGACGGGCCCACACAACATAAAACACGATCCTTTTCAATGAATACAAAACATTGGTAATTATAACGGGAGTTTTGCAGAAATAAAATTACAAATCATAACCTCAATCGGATTGAAAAGAAAAATTTTTTCCAAAATTTGGGTTTGGGAAGAAAAGTTATATGTCTGTATTCCGCAGCAGTGTGCAGGTTGCCTAAGGTTGGCGAATGCATTTTGTACTCCAAACAGATCCAATTGTTGAACTATGTAAATTTTTGTCACCATTATTGTGAAAAATTTGAAGTAGGCCCGGGGGAAATTCCCCCCCAAAAAAAGTCTAAACAAAATCAATCATAATAAAACCCAGGGTTTCTAGGCATTTATTTGAGGCTATGGGTATATTCTGGGTTACTCAGATCTTTTTGTGTGGGAAAAATTGTTAACGTTCGTCCATTTTTAAACCCCGGATATAAGCAAAAAATATGAAAAAAAAAATTATGGTTTTATCCTTTTTCTATCTTTCAGACGGTGCCCCAAATTGTTTTGAGACTATAAATGCATTCTTTGTTTTTTCCCCAATCGTTTTTTGATGAAAAAAAATTTTTAGTTCGCCCAATATTAATTTTTAACTTTTAAGTTTTTAAAAACCGTGGAAAAAAAAAATTTTGGCGCCCCAAATTGTTTTTGAGATTATGGGGCATTCTATAGGTTATTAAGATTGTTTTGGGGGAAAAAAAAATTTTGTAGTTCGCCCAAAAAAAACCCCGAGATATTAGCGAAAATATGTCAAAATTACAGCTTTTTTTTTCTGCTTTTTCCCCGGACGGTCCCCCGGAATTTTTTTGGGGGTTCTGGGTACCCCCATGGATTACTCAGATCGTTTTGGTGGAACAATTGTCAACGTTTGCCCAGTATTAACCGAGATATAAGCAAAAAATAGGTCAAAAAATGACAGTTTCTTTTTCCTTTTTTCCCCGGACGTCCCCCAAATTGATTTGAGGCAAGGGGGCATTCTTTTGGGTTTTTTCCCCAAACTTTTCGATGATGAGAAATTTTAGTTCGCCAATATTAACTTTGGCTTTTTCAGTTTTTTAAAAACCCGGGGGACAGAAAATTTTGACCCCCCGGGAAATTGTTTTTGGGGTGGGGGTGCATTAAAGGGGTTATTCAGATTGTTTTGGCAAAAAAAATTTTTTCAGTTCGCCCAAAAATTTTAACCCCGAGAAAAGCGGAAATATGTAAAAAAATGACAGCTTCTATTTTCGCTGTCTTCCGGACCCGTGGCCCCATGTTGATTTTGAGACTATGAGTATATTCTCAGTTATTAAAACTTTTTGGGGGGAAAAAATTTTTTTAAAAAGTTCGTCCATTTTTAAACCCCGAGATATGGGGCGAAAATATGTAAAAAATTACAGCTTCTTTTTTTCCTGTCTTCCAGACGGTGCCCCAAAATTTGGGATTTGAGACTATTTTTGTTTTATTCAAAGGAGTTCCCAGATGGGTTTTGGGAGAAAATTTTTAACGTTCGCCCAGTATTAACGGATATGAGCGAAAATTTTAAAAAAATTATTTTTTTATCCTTTTTCTGTTTTTTCAGACGGTCCCCTAAATTGTTTTGAGACTATAGATCCATTTTTGTTGATTTTTTCCCCAAACTTTTGAAAAAGGGAAAATTTTTTTTAGTTCGCCCAATATTAACTTTGACATTTTAAATTTTTTAAAAAAACCGTGGACAGAAAATTGTGGCCCCCCAAAAATTGATTTGGAGTATAGGCATTCAAAGGTTATTAAGATTTTTTTTTAGTAAAGAAAATTTTTAGTTCGCCCAAAAAAAACCCCGGGGATATTAGCAAAAAAATATGTAAAAAATGACAGCTTCTATTTTCTGCTTTTTTCCCCGGAGGGCCCAAAATTGATTTGATTTTTGGGGGATATTTTATGGGTTACTAGTTTTTTTTTGGGGTGAAAAAATTGTTAACGTTCGTCCAGTATTAACCGAGATATAAGCGGAAATTTTCAAAAATGACAGTTTCATTTTCCCTGTTTTCCCCGGACATCCCCAAATTGTTTTTGAGGCTATGGGTGCTTTCCCTTGTTGTTTTTTTCCCCAAAACGTTTCGATGGAAAAATTTTTTAGTTCGTCCAATATTAACGACATATTCAGATTTAAAACCGGACAGAAAATTTCGGCACCCCAAATCGATTTGGGAAGGTGCATTAATGGTCATTCAAATTTTTTTTGGGGAGAAAATTTTCGTTCGCCAATTTTAAACCCGAGAAAAGAAAAAAATATGTAAAAAAATTACAGCCTTTTTTCTGCTGTCTTCCGAACGGTGCCCCAAATTGATTTGGAACTACGGTATATTCTTACGGGTTACTCAGACGTTTTGAGGGAAAAAATTGAACCCCATTTTTTAACCGGATATAAGCGAAAATTTTAAAAAAAATTATGGTTTCACCCATTTTCTTTTTTTTAGATCCCCAAATTGTTTTGAGACAGATTATTCTGTTGATTATTCCAAACGTTTTGATGAAGAAAATTTTCGCGCCAATATTAACTTTGAATATTCAGTTTAAAACCGTGGACAAAAAATTTTTGGGCCCCCCCAAATTGATTTGAGGATGGGGTTTTCAAGGGGTTATTTAGATCGAGGTGGAAAATTTTTTAGTTCGCCCAATTTAACTGAGATATTAGCGAAAATATGAAAAAAATGACAGTTTTTTTTTTCCCTTTTTCCGGACGGTGCCCCAAATTGATTTGAGGCTATGGGAACTCTTGGGTTCTGATCGTTTGGGGGAAAAAAAATTGTTAACGTTCGTCCAGTTTAACCGGATATAAACGAAAATATGCAAAAAAAATTTTTAGATTCAATGTATTCCTCATAACCATAACTCATAACCACGAAAGATTTTCCCAATTGACTTTAAAATTAACAGAATCAGGGCCCAAAATTATCAACAATCATTCATTTTGGGGGAAAAATATGCACAAATAACATCAAACTCGCGGCTATGATATCTGGAAATTTGGAACGTGCGTAAAATTTCCCCCACCCAAAAAAGGACTTTTTTACACGTCACAAAGCGGACGGAAAACCGTGGATAACTTCACATTAATATTTTTTTTAGGCTGAAATGAAAAAAGAAACGGTAAGCAATTTTTTTGGTATATAGCAAAAAAAAAATATCGAGATCTTTTTAACGACTTATTGCATCAAAGAAAAATCAACACATGTTATCTTTTTTCAGATCTACCAGTGACCCAGTGGTGATAATGCTGTTTACATACGTTGAAACCAAAAAAAAGTCTGCGGGTAAAGCAAAGCTCACGAACATAAGATCCAAATTTTTTTTTAAAAATTTTTGGTGTGGTAGACGAAGGCAATGTCCTAGAATGTCCGTGTTTAGACTGTTGGCCTCTAAAGGGTGGAAACTGGTATTTGAGCTTTTCTTTTGAAATTCACCCCTAAAGGGTCAAAAAGAGGGATACATTTTTATGGAATTTCGGTTATTTTTTTAGTTCGTCGAACATTGGTTTTTGGCCCCTATTACAAATTAAGAATTCGGTTTTAACCTAACTTGAAAATTACTTTGCTGTAAAAAACAATTATGGCACCCCAAAAGAGATAGTGGGGAAAAGGGGAAACCAAGGCATTATATATAAAATATATATATATATATTAATATTTGATTTTGTTTTCATGTTTCAACACATGCACAGAATACAGAATATATCAAAGAACTGTTAATCCCGAGATCGCAAGTCCCTTTTATTGGCCCAGGGGGCATTTGCCAATGAAGGTGAGGATTATTTTATTTAGTTATTTCAAGTTTGTCAAAATTACTCCTAATATATTGGTTTAATGATACTTTATATCAAAATTGAACATGGGATACTTACAACCTCTGGTTATTTCCCCTAAGAAATATAAAGTGAAAAAAGCTTTTTTTCTAATTTATATTTGAAACCACTTTTTTTTTTTCTTAAAAAAAATTTTTGTTTTTCCTTTGAAAAAAATATTAAGTTTTTTTTTTCATTAGTGGGGGGTTTTCCCCAAGTAAAGCATCTATTTCTAGGGAATTTTGGAAAAAAGATTTTTTTAGTTTTTTACATAAAAGATACAAGAGTGACCATTGTAAAGTTGATAGAAATTACATTTTAAAAAAAATAAATTTTATTTACACAAAATTGGGGAAAAAAAAATGTCAACTGATTAATATAACATGTTCACTGAATTAATGAGTTGACATTTTAAATTCAATGTTTTTTTTAAGTCGGGATGTTATGTTTATTTTTTTCCAAATCTTCACCAATTTTTTCGATTTCACCCTTGTATTTTCTATGATATTTTAGAGAGCTGAAGATGGCAAAATACTTTGCCGAAATGCATTGTTTTTTTTTTTCCTAGAAATAAATGCTTCTACTGTGGAGCAGACTTGATTTTTTTTACTAATTAATTAGAACTCCACCTGACATGGACTACTTTCATAATCTTTTTTGTTTCATGTTCATCTAGACTGTACACTTTACACAGAATGGATCAAGCAATGGATGAATTTTCAAAATGAAGTGGGATTTAACCGTTGAACTTACCTTCATCCATTGGGGTATTCGCCCAATTTTTTTTTCTGTGATTGTTTAGATATAATCAATCATAAATGCATTATCCCCTGAATATATATGTAGGCTTTGTCTGTTTGTATTATAAATAAATAAATTCATATTCGGTACCTGTTAGTGTTTCCTTCATGTGATGAGTCTAATATTTATTAAGTTTGAACTACTGAAAATATAATTAATAATTTAGAATGAATAGACTTGAAATATGTTCATACAAATTTCGTAAATTTTTGCAAAATTATTTACTTATTTCACACCAATCTTTGTTGAGGGATACTAATTCAAAGGTAAAGACGTTGACTCATCTATTTTACAAATACAGGCTTACATTTTCTATGGTAAAAATTTTCCTATGGTTACAAAGCTATAAAAAAAAAAACTGAAGATATTAGCATTCATGAAGAGAATGTGACAACAAACCTTAGGAAAACTTTGACATAATACTGCACATTCTAGTTATTTAAAGTATTTTGAATTTCAATCAATCAAAATAGAAGAAATGAATCTTATCGACAAGTTGTTACAGAATTCGTCCACCGTATGCTCTTGAAATAAAATTTAATTGTATTGTGCCATTTGGAGTGTATATATTAAAAATTTACAGTATTGCATTTTTTCTATTCTGACCAAGTCATGGACAGACAAACAGGATCAGAGGGTTTTTCAATTTCCAGACAATTAATAATTGAATTAACTTTTTTATAGCAAGCTCTGAAAGGGATCGGCAAATTTCTTTCAATTTCAGATATGTCAGGCCAATATATAAGCTCTTGTAAACAATTTGCCATCATAGGCACAGCTTTTGTGAAAATCTTGTGAACACTTGATTAACTCCAATCAAAGTCATCAAATCGAGATATACATCCCCAACCCGTATTTTTTTTAAACTTATCAGAACATCCATATATTTAATTTCTTCAATTTTGGTAATGTATTTCACAATGTGGTAAACATTTTCAGGGAGCCCCAAATAAAATTACTCTTCTTTTCTATAAGTGCAATAGATAAGAGCTGGCGCTGCTGTCCTTCGATATTTTCACAATCAGGATCGGATGAAGACTGACTAGGAATATACTCAGAATTTTTTTTGGTGTTATTTTTGGTGAATCGGATAATGTACTAGCTTGGCTACTGCTAGGAGAACTATTCGAAACTCTTGAGTAAATATTTCCCATGGATGTAATGTCACTCAACACAGTTTTACTAGCTGAAGGAGAGATGTTTTCATTTGGTTTGGGTTTCTTCATCGTTGGTAGGTCATGTACTTATGATGAAACATTGTCAGACCAATGTCGTTTCAGGTTGATATGTGGACAGACATCTTTCTTGAACATAAATTTGGATCCCGTTGTTCTAGCATATTCCCAATTCATAGTATGTTCTTTCAGCTGGAACCAAAGAACAATATGTTTATAGGACTGGATATAAAATACAGTACTGATCGATAATTTTGCAAACTTGCATTGAGTGAAATTAAAGATCGTTCCTTGATGTACTCACCTGGAAATGTTCTGCACAAACGAATATATTTCCGCTTTTTACAAAAGTTTGATTCACTTTCACTGGTGTTCAGACAACCGGGCACATTGCACTTTTTAGACATTTTCATAGTTATTAAAATTAGAAAATAATTTCCGAATTTTTTCAATACCAAACATTCATGGAGAGCTTGTTCATTTGCAGCAGTTCTCTGCATAACAGCTTTCTTTTTGGTAGCATCGGAGCTACTCAGGAGCACGAAACACTGGCACCGACCCGTTCTTTTTAGGTCGAGCTTCAAGCTCCGGAGCAACACCAACAACCTTCCCCTGCCCCCTCTAGCACTCACCGGGAATTTGGTGTAACAAGCACTTTTTGGTTATGTTTAATGTTTGTTGTTTTTTAGTAGCGCAGTGAATACCTTATATTAATATTAAACTTCATCTAAGAGTAATCAAAACAATATGAATAGTGCAAATGAAAAAGAGTTGCAAATAGATGATTTTTGTGATATTTTGACTATTTATTTTCATTTTAATGTTTTCTAATTTTTTTTTTTTTTGGGTTTTTTGTGAAATTTCAACAATTTATTTTTTATTTTGAAGTGTTGATATTTTCTTCAAAATATTTTATCTGTTTGGCAAAGTTGAGCTTTACATTTAAACTTTATAGGTGATTTTTGAAGTGGAATTTTGTGATAATTTCACCATTCTGTGATATCCTAAGATTTTTGTTGAGTGGATATTTATTGAATACACATATTATGTTTCATGAATTTTATTGAACATTTACATTTGAAAAGAGAGAATACTTCATGAATTAAATATTTTATTGAAGACTTGCTGTTGTCTGTTGATTTTTCTTCAACTTCAGCTTGCATACCAATACGTAGGCAATTTACCACAGAGATAGAAAATTTGTTTTCTCGGCAGAAACATTGGGTCGTCCAGCAGAGTACGCATGATGATATTTTGATTGTTCGAAGAGACCTGAAATTTTTAGAGTAAAAATATATTCAATTTTTCAAACAAAAGGATGTATACCAATGATATTATAAGTTGTCTTTCATGATACGTGAAAATTGGATTTGAATTCATTGTTGTCATATTCCTTCACAGATTCCTCAATATAATTTTCAATTCTGGTACGTTTTCTCCTAGGCCCACTTTTATCAGAATCAGACAACAAACTGTCCAAAGAGCTAGTAGAGTCTGAACTACTCACATGGTTACCTATCCATTAATGCCTTGAAAAGTTAATACTGATTTAAATCCACTCATCTTTCATTGCTGTTAACTTACCATTATCAACATTTCATTTTCAGAATCTGACATATCTAATATAATTGTTAGATTTTCGATTAAGCTTTCTAAAACCCTTCAAATCAATTCAAACTCTTAAACGAAAACAATAAATAGAAAAGAAACAGTATATGTCAATTACCAAATCTTATGCGCATGTGCAAAGTATTCATCCGAAAACACCACTAAAATCCGTTTTATTTGAGAGCAGCTCAGGTGCATCAAACACGGTACAGCTCCAGTGCACGAAGCCCCAAAAAGAAAGCGTCTCATATCTCGTGTCTCGTATTTGATAAAAATTTCCTTTCGGTCATGGTTCGAGAAACACCATCATGGCAAGGGCTATGGACCGGTCTGTAATCCTTTACCAACCAAAATTCTAAATTCGTGAATGGCTGTGGCTCACTTATTCGAAGTCCAAAGAGCAAGAGCCTTAGGGTTACGCTTGGTTTTACTAACAGTGATAGAAGATCCTGATATATTACATAATTCTTTTACAGACTTCAGAAATCTGATAAAAACTTCTATACATTCCTTATATTTTGCGAAAGATTGTTATAAAATTTCATCTTACTGTAGACTCTGCTCCTTCTATAGGGTTTTTAAATTTTAAAAAAGCTCCATTCATACAGTATTTTTGAAAAATATGTATGTATTTCAAAATGATCTGTATGATTCATAAGAAATGTTATTAATTCAAAAATATAGATTGCTGGTATGGCCAGTACTTTGTATGACTTGAAGATTTCTCTGCAGGAATATATTATGCATTTATTGAAAAGTATTCTGATATCATATCATGACTTGAGCCTCAAATGACTATTCTCATAATATAAATTGTTTGACTTTGGTTGTATGGAAAACCGCCAATTTGATATATCAATTCAATTACTTTTGGTCATGAAGCGACACTGCAAATAGTACTCATTCATTATACACCTGTTTGATGTTTAGTGTGGACAACTGTCTAGATTCCACCGGTTATATTCTTCGTTTTCTGTTTTGGACGGTGTCCAAAAATTTGGAGATCTCTGTACGTCCGTCCCATAAAAATGTGAACAGTTGGTAGCACAAACAATATTTTGCGAAAAAAATATTGAATAAGAGAATATACAACAATAGGGGAGTGCCGCACATGTTGCCAACTTAAAGAAAACCCACAAAAGTTCTGCCTCTCCAATGGCAATTGTTTGACTTTGGTTGTATAGAAAATCGCCAATTTGATATACCAATTCAATTACTTTTGGTCATGAAGCGTTTATAAATTTCTAGTATCAAATGTCATTCATAGAGATTTTCTGTCTGAATATGTGAACAGTTGGTAGCACAAACAATATTCAAAATTATTGACAGATGACAGCCGATAATGCACGAAAGCACAAATCAGATTGGGACAGACACCAACACTCGAGATATAGAGACAATATTCCCTATTAATATAACTAAAAAATATAAACACTACGGGACTAAAAATAAATGATCCAGCATATTCAGTTTGTGATTCCCGACACAACCCTGATGAAATTATTACAATGGACCTTTTTATGCACTATGAGAAAACACTGTAATTAGAAAGTATATGTGCTAATATCACTTGGGATATTTTTTTTCTGATGGGTAGTTTTTCCATAATCCGGGAAAAAGTGGGTTCGTGACGTCACGTTCACTAAAAGTTGATTTGGCATCGTTGTATGAGTTGAGAATCATGGAATTGTGACGTAAAGACATTTGTTATTTGATACCACAGAACTATAACATAGAGGAGAATGGAAATGTCATATTCTAAAAGCACTTATAATGGTATATGACACATACGTGTTCTGAGTTTGCGCAAAGAGAGTCTGATCAGGGCCGGACTCCATTTTTTTATCTAGTGAAAATTATCCTTGGAAAACTTTTTAACGAAAAATGAAATCGACGAAAAAAGAAACTGAAAAGCTAAATAATAAATATATATGAAAAATATAATCAAAAAGATTCATTTGGCATATTTTGCAATCATATTATTGAAAGTATCAGTAAAAGATGTTTTTGTGAATAAATGTGGAAAAATGAATTGAGTTCTGACAAGAAAGCGTTCTTAAAAAATGGAAGAAATTGAGAAACATGGACAGTTACTAATTTTTCTACCTCTACTCAATATTAACAATTGAAAATATTACTTTTCTCCCGCAAAACGACTTCCACGAGGCTGTTAAAACTTCAATAAAAAAAAACTCAATATTAACAATTGAAAATATTATACTTCTCTATCGATTTTTTTTTAGATAATGCTTTTTTATTCAATTAATAAGTAATAAACAAAGAAAAATCTTGACCTATACCACATATTTCAGACTATAAAGAATAACAATTTCAGCAGATGTATACATGCATATATCCACATATATATCCATACACACATGTACATAGAAAATGTAAATGAAAAAAAATTCAGATATTCAAGGAAAGCTCAATTAAAACTATTTAAAACACTAGCGAACATATCACAATAAACCTGTTCCCGAAACAATGAAGATTCTAGACAAATATATGACATGTATATACCAATATAGTCAATATTTTTGTAAAGCATTGTTCCTAATCAGCAATAATTGCTGGTACCGGAACATATATATTTTAAATTTAATGGCTTTTAACATATCGCATCACCTCCGCTTTGAACGAGGAGGAACTATCTTTATTTTTTATGGAGTTTGGCAGAAAGTTAAATGATTGGAGACATTTAGAGAAGGGATTATTTAAAGCAATGTTCGTTCTCACCTGGGGTAGATAAATTTGGTTTTGACTTCTAGTTTCATACGAATGTATCTCATCAACTATATTCATATTTGTATTGCATTTCTCTTGATTTTTTGTTATTTTATAAATAAATTCACATTGTTCTATTTGTAGAATTTTTTCAGCATCAAAATTTCAGTTTGATGGTAGATTAACTCTGTATTAGTTCTGAAATCATAGCCAAATAAAGTTTTTACTACCTTATTTTGTAGAATTTGGATTTTTTTGAATAATGTTTGAGAACATACCCCCCAGTTTGTTATCAGATAACGGAATATAGAAAGAAAATGAGCGTTATATATCATAATTTTATTTGGTACATTTAAGTAGCTCTGGCATCTATAAAGTGCTCCAATCATTGGTACCATTTTTTTGTCATGTGCTCTGCGTGTTTGTGCCAATTTAAGTTATCATCAATTATATATATATATATATATATATATATATATATATATATATATATATATATAAACAGCTATTATGTATTGACAATTACAAGTAATCAATTCAGTATAACATAATAGTGGCCTTAATAGGTGAAGTTTAACTAAAGAACAGTACAAAACTTTGAGAGTATTGTGTGAGAACTTTCCCATTTCTCATTAGAATCCCCAATATTTTACTACTCATTTTGACTGAAACATTTTGTATCTGACTTTTCACTGACGGGGGAAAAATTGTTGAGATTATCAGCAAACAATAGAAATCCAGTATTTTTGAGAAATTTACCTATGACCTAGGTTGAATAATAATGGTCCATTAAGCCTGTGGTACACCAGATGCCAAAGGAATTGTATGGGAAATATAATTATAAATTCTAAAATATTGATTCCGACGAGTTAAAAATAAAGTTCCATATATCTCTAACAAATCCTAGAGCTAGCAATTTTTTAATGGCATTGAATGATTTACTCTATCAATGCCCTGGAGAAATCTGTATGGCGTCAATCTGAATTCCTTTCTCCAAGGCATCTAACAAATATTGTTTGTTTTATGACAGTAAATTTGATAAAGTGGACTTTCCCCAAGCAAAAACCACGATGTTTCAGGAAATATTATATTTCTAAGTCCAATAGAGTTGACAAGTAATTAATTTATCCATCAATTTTGGTATTGTAGATTGAATGCACGCTCTCTATAATTGTAATATATTCTTTATTGCCTTATTTGAATATAGAAGTTATATAGTTATTCTTCCAGAAGTCAGGAAAGACACCGTAACTGAGAGATGAAGAGAAAATGAGTATGTGCTGTTAAGCTACAAATAAAGTTTTTTAACAATACTGGTGGTAAGCCTTCAGAGCCACTCTAATACAAATTTCAAATTCTGAATACATCATCTAATCCAATATTGATTTTATTTATATTATATTATTGATTTCATTTTTACAAGTGATGGAATCCTACACCTAGTATGAGGATAAATCTTTTCCATTTCAACTAGTTTGGTTAACAAGATACATTGTGGGAAATGCGATGATTTACATATACGATGGCATATCCATTACCATTTAAATGTTTATAACTAACTACATAAGTACACAACACTTTATATTAATTGCTTATTATTATTACAATGAACTGCTATTACTACAAAACTTTAATTTTAAAAACTATATCTGTCACATACAAGCAATTCTTTCATGACCAAACACGTTTATTTACATATTTATTTATTTCAACTCCATTCCAACTTTTGAAATCCTCGTATTTGAATTCATTAATATTCCATAAGCATGAAATATAATGAAAAAATAATTTTTGAATAATAATAACCCATTCAAAATAGATTTCCATTAAAAAATAATACATAAAAATGTATATTAATAACAATGTTTTTCATTGAAATATAAACCATTGCACACGTTTTGACAAAAAAATAAATATATGAACGAGATGGCATAAAAGCAGAAATGTACAAAAAAAACACTAATAAAATATATGATTTGTATAAAGTACATAAACAACATGACTCCTAAAATGTAATGAAAATTTTTATAATCTAAATATACATATATGAATAAACTTACTACAATATGTGCATAATAATACTATGGTGGCTAATAATTATTTCTTATTGGTGGTTGAACAATATCAGTTTACTCATTTTTTTTCTCAATGGCTGTCCTTTTTATTTTATAACTTTGAGATTTTGCAACATTAAACAATCTTATTTTCAAATAAGATAATGTGAGTGTTTTGATTAGTCTTGATATATGATTTTCCTCTAAAGTTAAATATTGTAAACTATGATTTTCAATATCTTTAAACAAACTTTTATTGAATAATAGTTTTGAATTAATGGCCATGACAAAAGTTTGCAAAAAATTAGCCTCCTCTGGTAATTCATTATTCGTTACCAAAAACACTCTTCTCAACATCATTTCTACTTCCTTACACACTGTAATTGTATTTTCTGAGGGAATAGTTAATGTACCCCATTGTTTTCGTACAAGTAGTTTCAAACTACTGTGTTCCAATTTACTATTACAAATGGACTCGAGACATGTAGGACATTTAATTAATTTTGCAGTCATATTCACAGCGTAACCAGCCACATAAGACAACATTTTCAGAAATATCTGAAAGAGGTAAGTGAATAGGCATGATGTAATCATGATCATGTATGACAGTGTCATTATCTTCCAACATATATTTTTCATAATCTGAATATCACTTGTTTGCAATGGAGTCTCTGTTCTATTATTTTTCGTTGTGGTGAAGAGAATATTGGTGTCATCTTGTGCCGTACAGTTACCACTCAGGTTTTTAATATCATGATGCAGAAGCAAACGTCGATATGAGTGGAAAAACTGTAAAGCAGATGGATTATTATTCCAACCATTGCGAGCCCTGAAAATGGAATATTGTAGTTGAAAATCTTTGTCTATAACAGGACAAATAAAAGCCATTAAAGGCAGAAGTTAAAATTACCTCATTGAACAGAAAAAATAGTTCCAAGTGATCGGTACTGAACTTGTATGTTAGCACATACTTCAATATGGCTTCATTTTCCACAAATGTTTTGTAGATTTCTAGAACTGCTAAGGTGGATATAATGAAGCCTTTGAATCCAGTTCTTTGAGGGCTATTGATGGAGTCTCACATTGTTTATGGTTTTAATTTGCTGAGATAATACAGCATTCTCCATAAAAGGCTTCCACAAGGCCTTATTACTTTTGGCTAGGGGCATTTTCATATTGTAACGTAAATAAACTTAACTTGGTTTTAATAATTTATTTCACACTTAATCTACAACTTAATTTATATTACTACGTCACTGAATAGCTCGATCGTATTGGCTCGTTCAGACTGTCGACTCCACTTGAGGGTTGCCTATTTATCTCCGATACAGCATTCTCGATGTTTCGAATTCGGGTAGTTGGCGACCGGCATGTTCCAATTGTTTCCAATATCGACCGTTGCTCTCCACGGCAGAGCGACTGGACTGTTCTCGAACATCTCCGGGGATGACCTCATCGCTGTCGACGGCAACGCGAGGCGACAGGTCCGGCCTAGGTTCGTTACATTGCCCCCTTCTTAAAGACATTTCGTCCCGAAATTTCATCCTTGGAGTGTGACGATATCTGCATGACTCCCCATATCTGCACCGTGAAGTTCGATGGAAGTAACACTCCACGGTCTTCATGATCGGTCGTGGAAGAGGGTTACAGAAAACCAAAATCTTGACGCCGCTGGATCTGAATATCGCCTCCAGCATACTTCTTATGACTCTCCAGTCCAACCCATCAATACCACAGGACAATTTTGGAATTGCTAGATCCACCAGATTCTGGTCCACCATAGTATCTCTTAGTTTGGTGAGACTCTTCCAGACATCTTCATAGGACGGTTTATCTTGGGAATGCCTCTTGGTAACTAGGTAGTAGATGTTCTCTGGCCTTTCTTCAACTGCTAGCACCCCACCAACTTCTGGATTCTGCCCCCGCAGTGTTTGGAGTTGACCAAATTTCTTGGAGAACACTACGGCGATGCCCCTGGACATTCGAAGATCTTCTGCCACACAGTGCGCTAGTGCGTAGTCAGCAGGCACCTCGAAATGGTCTCGTGACTCCTCTCTAGTAACCCCATGTAGAACTTTCTGCCCGTTTGAATACAAGGACATAAACTTCTCGAACGTCATATCATCCTCCGGGGGCTTGAGGGTGCGAACTTGGTCATGGTTTCCAGCGTAAGGGGCCAACCTGTTGAAATGGACGACCCTTGGTTTCCCTCGGGGTGGCTTATGGATTCGGTACACAAGGTCGTTTATCCTTTTCACGATTTTATACGGGCCTTCCCACGAGTTCCGCAACTTTGGTGATAGTCCACGACGACGTTTGGGGTTGTACAGCCAAACCAGGTCATCAACCTTAAATCCTCCAGCGTCGGCCTTGATGTCATAGGTCTTCTTCATTTTATCGCTGGCACTCTGGATGTTCAACCGGACTCGTTCGTGGATGTCGTCCATTCTCTGCCGAAGTTTGCTGACGTAGTCCTCTCCCGCAGTGTCTTGTCCTGGCGGTATCCCAAACTTCAGGTCACAAGGCAGTCGCAGTTCTCGGCCCATTATAATACTAGCAGGAGTTTGACCGGTTGACTCGTGTACTGCGGATCGATAGGCCATCAGGAACAAATGAAGATACTGGTCCCAGTCTCTTTGATGGTCAGAGACAACCTTGGACAAGTGGCGGTTGATCGTCCTGTTCATCCGTTCCACCATTCCATCGGACTGCGGATGTAGGGCCGTGGTTCTTGTCTTGCGGATGTTCAGCAGTAGACATATTTCTTGGAAAAGGTTTGATTCGAAATTTCTGCCTTGATCCGAGTGCAGCTCCATTGGAATACCGAATCGACATATCCACTCTTTCACCAAGACGTCGGCGACGGTGATGGCTTCCTGGTTGGGCAGGGCATAGGCTTCCGCCCACTTACTGAAGTAGTCCATTGCCACAAGGATGTATTTATTCCCGTGGTCGGATACGGGAAACGGGCCGGCGATGTCAATGGCGATTCTCTCGAACGGGCTGCCTACGTTGTACTGACGCATCGGGGCCTTGGGTCGTATTCGAGGTCCATTGCTGAGCGCATACAGCGCACTTCCTGCACCAGTCCTGGACGTCAGCTTGACAATTGGCCCAGTAAAACCGTTGCCTCACTTTCTGCAGGGTCTTCGTCACTCCCAGATGTCCTCCGGCGACTCCATCATGGATTTCCGCAGCACTTCCTCTCTTCTGTTCCTGGGAACAATTATTTGGCGTCTGTCTTCCCACCAATATCGGCCTCCAACACACGTTTCAGGATCCCATTGTCCAGAATAAGAGAGTTCCATTGTGCCCAATAGGACTTAACAGCCGGCGAGTAACCTGCGACTTCCTGCCATGATGGTCTTCGATTGCCCTTCTTCCAGCTGACGACTAAGCCAAGGTCGGGTCTCCTCTTGGTCTTTCTGGATCTTGCTGTCATTCCAGTTGTCATCCATTGCCGCGGTGTCTACAATGTGTTGCTTCTTTCTCTTCTGCTCGTCGGCAATGTGAGCAATCATCTGGACATGGTCTTCGCGACAAGGCATCTGCATTCTTATGGCTAGTTCCGGCTCGATGTTCGATCTCGAAATCGAATTCTTGGAGTCTCTCGATCCAACGTGCTACTTGACCCTCAGGATTTTTGAACTGTAAGAGCCATTTGAGAGCTGCAAGGTCAGTTCTCAACAGGAATCTTCGTCCATACACGTACTTGTAGAAGTGTTCCACTCCCTTAACAACAGCTAACAGCTCTCGCCTGGTGACACAGTAATTGCGCTCTGGTTTGCTAAGCGTCTTGCTGAAATAACCAATGACCTTCTCCTGTCCCTCCTGGATCTGATATAGGACAGCTCCAAGTCCCACGTTGCTGGCGTCCGTATCCAAAATGAATTTCCCTTTGGGTAGGGGATAGCTCAGTATAGGTGCGTTGATCAAAGCTCCTTTCAGCTTCCTGAATGAGTCTTGACATTCTTCGGACCACTGGAACTTTGTTTGGCCTTCCGTGAGCTTGGTCAGTGGTTTAGCGATGTTGGCGAATCCCAGCACATATCGGCGATAGTATGTGCATAAACCAAGGAAACTTCGAAGTTGGTGAATGTCTTTTGGGATGGGCCAATCTAACAGCTTTGATCTTCTGGTCGTCCACTGCTACTCCTTCCCCAGAGACAACGTGGCCGAGGTATCGTACTTCTTTTTGGAACAGATGGCATTTCTTAGGGCTCAGCTTCAATCCGGAGTTCCTCAGTCGCAGGAATACTTCCTCCAAGTTTTTCACGTGGTCCTCAAACGATCTGCCGACCACAATTATGTCGTCGAGATACACTAGATACGTGTTCCATGAGAGTCCCTTCAGTACTGTTTCCATCAATCTTTCGAATGTGGCGGGAGCATTACAGAGCCCGAATGGCATAACGGTGAACTGCCACAATCCTGAGCCGATGGTAAAAGCAGTCTTTTCTCGATCTTCCTGAGCCAGTTCTACTTGCCAGTATCCACTCTTCAGATCAAGGGTCGAGAAAATCGTGGAACCAGCCAACGTGTCTAGGGTGTCATCTATTCTCGGGAGAGGGTAACTGTCCTTCTTCGGACATTATTAAGTTGGCGATAGTCTACACAAAAGCGTGTCGATCCATCCTTTTTCTTCACCAGTACGACTGGAGAGGACCAGGGACTGTCAGATGGTTCGATAACTCCTTCTTTTCCCCATATCGCTGACTATTTTGTCAGCCTCTTCCTTCTTGGCAAGAGGAAGTCTTCTTGCTGATTGCCGGATCGGTCGGGCACCCCCAGTATCAATCTTGTGCTGGACCACATTAGTTCTACCTCCTTTTCCTTGTCCGGTATCGAAGATGTCTTGGTACTTTTTGACTAAATCTCTTAGTTTGGGCTGTTGAGCTGGTTTTATGTCTTTGGAAGAGATGGCAACTAATTTTTCTAGTTCTGTGGGCAAGTTGTTGGGTTGGCTAATCGTGCCTCTGACGCCCGGATCACAGATGAAACTGACGAGCAGTGCCCTAAAATTGTTCCTTTCTTTAAGGTCACTGGAAAGTAATTGACATTCATGACCCTTACCGGTACAAATTTTTCAGCCGTAACAGGGTTTTCCTAGGGCAATCCCTCGTCCAATTTTCTCATCATGAAGTTTGGGCTCGAACATCATCACGTCTCCACTGCTCGCACTCCCGTCCAGGCGAGCCTCCAGGATGGTTTCAGCCCTCTCAGGTAGCTTACATCTTCAGCCAACAGCACACGGATCAACTCTTCACTTCTCCCATGAAGTACCAGCTCTTCTCCGTTGACACGTAGGACGCCGTCTTTGAAATCCAATTCAAACCCTCTGGAATTCATGATGTCCATTCCGATGATTGCATCGTCTTCGATGTCCGCTACAAGTGCCTGATGTTTCACTTTAGTGCTGCCCAAAAATTATTTCAATCGGTAGCTCGCCATATACAGTAGCTGGCCCCCTGTTGCGTGCGTAGCTTCCAAGTTGTCGGTTCAATTCGTTCCGGTGTTCTGGCAAAGGAAGGTCCGAGAATTGTCCTAGTCGCACCTGTATCTAGCAGCATGGTGCAAGGCTCGTTATTGATGAGACCGTCTACGAAAACACCTCTGTTCTGTCGTTTCAGGATAGCGACATATGCGTTGTTAACCGGGGCTTGCTGGACACAGGCCGACGATTGCCCCTTCTCGTCGACCTTCTTTAGTTTTCCTGCATCGAGTCGTGTTTCGAATGTTGGACATTTGCTCGACATGTCCAATTTTGCCACAATTCCAGCATCTTATCTGTCTTTTCTCAGGCAAAACTTCCTTCATCACTTTTCTTATGGCAGCTTCCAAGTCAGCATGCTCCTGTGAGTCTTCTTCAATACTTCGAACTTTACTTTGGTTTTTGCAGGATTGCTTTGCTGCCTCAAATTCCAAAGCGCTGCCAGTGCGTCTACGAGATGTGTTGGACGAGCTAGTGTCAACGCTTGTCTGGTTTCTTGGTCACGAGTCCATCCAAGAATGCCTGAACCGCTAATCGCTCCATTACATTTTCTGGTGTGGCTGGATATGCAGACGAACCAGCGTGCAATGTCAGCTTCGAATTCTTGTAAGGATTCGCCCGATTTCTGGCAGCGATTTTTCAGTTGGGAGTGGTATACGTGTTCCAAATGGGCCTGGCCATATCGTAATTCTAGATGTTTAATCAGCTGATCATAGTCCTCCTGTTCTTGGCGGTAAGAGTTTGTAGAATATTCGTCGCTTCTCCACGTAATGCAAGTGTTAGTGCTACAGCTCTTTCCCTGCATTCCATCCATTTGCTTTGGCCGCTGCTTCAAACTGTCGGCGTAATTTTCCCATGGAGTTTTTCCGTCGAATTGAGGGCTTCATGGAAAGCTTCCTATTTCAGAAATGACCTTGACATCTTTTATACCCTCTTGAACTTTATCCAAGTTCAAACTCAAGTCCAGCATTGCATTTTCGTTAACCATCTCTGTGGAGGGCGCACTATTAATTCGTTTTTCCAGCTTACTGATCGTTTCCTTCATTTTATCTACCTCCGTGTTCATTTGCTCCCTAATTTTATCTATCTCTGTCTCAACGGTTCCCATTCTTTCTTCTAGAAAATTAGCCACACCACACAATTCATTTTTAGGCCTTCTGTGTTTTCCAGGAACTTCTCTTCCAGGCTTCTTGCATTTTTCAAGCTTCTCTTCCAGATTTCTAGAAAGCTTCTCTTCCAGATTAAAAGAATTTTCTTGAAGCTTCTCTTCCAGATTTCTAGAATTTTCTTCAAGCTTCTCTTCCAGATTTCTAGCATTTTCTTCCAGTTTATTCATTACCAAACTTAAATCACCTCCGGGAACTTCGAATAAAAATGTTTCGGGGTCCTCACCTTCTTGTATAAGTCCTTCTGCAAGACTTTCCTGGAGTACTTGCTTTTTACCTGTTGTTTCCAGTTCCTTTCCTCCAATTCCTGTTTCAATTCGCTACCTTCAAATCCATAGAGCACTTTTCTTGAACACATTTTGTCTTTGACGAGGTATCAGTCTGTTTTACACGAAAAGTTATCAGTTTGTTAAAAATTCACTTCGCGAATTCTTTTCCACGGGCCACTAGTCATTGTCTGTTTCGCGAAGAGTGTATCAGTTTATATTCCCGCACAATTGTCTACTTCGAAAACCGGGCCACTGTCTATTTTCTGTTTCACGTAACAGTGTATCAGTTTATATTCCCACGCACAATTGTCCACTTCGCGAAAACCGGGCCACTGTCTATTTTGGGCGTACAAAAGGTCTATCAATTTATTTTTCTGACTATCCACTCCACGATCACTTGTTTATTTTCAAAATCTCACTTCCGACACCAATTGTAACGTAAATAAACTTAACTTGGTTTTAATAATTTATTTCACACTTAATCTACAACTTAATTTATATTACTACGCCACTGAATAGCTCGATCGTATGGGCTCGTTCAGACTGTCGACTCCACTTGAGGGTTGCCTATTTATCTCCGATACAGCATTCTCGATGTTTCGAATTCGGGTAGTTGGCGACCGGCATGTTCCAATTGTTTCCAATATCGACGGTTGCTCTCCACGGCAGAGCGACTGGACTGTTCTCGAACATCTCCGGGATGACCTCATTATTTATCCCGATACAGCATTCTCGATGCTTCGAATTCGGGAGCTGTCGACGGCAACGCGAGGCGACAGGCCCGCCTAGGTTCAGTTACAATATGTACAGTTGTTGGATTTCGTGAATTCAATAAATCAAAAAGTGCATCAATGAGACGAATGAATTTAATTGTTGGCCCAGCATCTCTAAATCGGATATCTTTCATATCTACCATGAGAAATTCAATTGCACTTGCTACACTCTCACTGATGGTTTGTACAGCCAAGTTAACCTGAAATAATTTTATAATTACAATTTTGATATCTTTCATTCCATTATAGATATGAAAAAATGCATGTGTGATAATTATGATTTACAATATTATTTATTACAATAAACAATTTGAAAATTCCTTTTGCATGAAAACTGAAACTACCTATGTTCCAGAATTTTTTTTTTCATTATAGTTTTATCTACTGGAATAAAAACATAATTTTGCATAAAAATTAATCATTTTGTGTATTGAATATTAAGAAAACGCCTCAAATTTACCTTCATTTTTTGCTGTCTCCAATTCATATGTGCAGTTTTCAATTTTGTCCCAAAGCGTAAACCTTCTTGTTCCTGTATATAATGGAGCATTGTTACATAATTGAAATCCACAATCTGTTCATCTGGATCAATAAATCTGCCTAATGTAGCCCAATTATTTCTGAATCAATTTGATCATATGGCATACATCCAATATAATATATATTTTACTTTGATCTACAGGATGTAGAAAATATGATTGCACTTCATCTATGTTAGCAACCTTAGCACCAAGAGCTCCCATCATAGAGAAATTTACATTTGGTCCATCACAAGACACTGATGTGATAATGACTCCACATGCATGCAATTTAATTAAAGCTTCTTTCACTATGTTTGCCCGTTCTTCAGCATTCAGTCCATCTATGAAGAAATAAGCTATGGGTAATTTCCAATGTCCGTTAACAGCCACTACCATCAACACAAATGCCTCAGCTGCATATTGTCTCCTATCATCTTCCATGGCATTTGTACCGACATTGACATAGCCCCAAGATTTTCCATCATATAAGTCAATGTGTTTCTTTATTGACATTTCATCGAACATCAAACTGCATAATAAAGTTTGCCCCCTAGTTTTATAATCTGCCACTTTAGTTTTCAAGGAATCAAATGCTGGCTGTGAGAATCCAGGTTCACATGATATATTCGAAAACCAACCTCTAATCACTCGCTGTGAAGGAAGTGCTAAGTTGAATGTTTTCCGGACATATTCATAAGCTTTGCTGGAGTAAAAATGTAGAGTCATAGCAAAGCTTCTTATAACTTCATCATATTTTTGCCTAACAGTCTTTCCTCTCCTAGAATTGGCCAGCATTCTTTTCATTATTGCCAGAGGTAAGCCAGAAAAAGTTTTTTCTAGCAAATCACATGCATTAGGACTCAATAAATCTTTTCTCCTAATGTCATTTACCACTTCCTTTAGATGAGAAACCTTGTTTCTGAGTCTTCTCTTTTCTCTTTTCCAATTGATGTTTATACCTCAACTGGTGATACTTGGTTCTTTTATTCATGTATCTGGTTTTGAACATATCTGGAGATGATCTGAAGAATATAATTTTTGTATGAATTGTTGGGGGAAGTGATGATAAAAGAGCTTTTTGTCCAACAAACCAAAAATATTTTTTCAATTATAATAGTGGAAAAAATCCTTCATAGATATTACTTCTCCACTTAGAAACTGCTATTATTTTGCAGATTTGTAAAAAAAAATATTTAATTGATTACTAGCAAAAGTTCTTGTATAAATCCATGTAAATACTTACGCATATGTATGAAACGCCTAACCAACTTTCTGTTTCTTTTGAACCCTTTCAATGCAGCACTATCAGATGAACTCCTATAATTTGATAAAAGATATATTAGAGCTACATTTTTATAACTATAAGAGCCTGCACACACTGGTGATTTTTGTCAGGGTGACGATTAATGCATTGTCACTGTCAAGTGACTGAATATTTCTTGACTGCACACACAGTGAAAGTCACTCAATTTATTTGTTATTTGTCAAGATGGATCTCGTGGAATTAGTTGTCCGTGCACTTGTTATTAGAAACAGGAAAAGTTACAATTGTAAAGAATATTGGCTTAATCATATTGGGTTGGGAATATTGGGTTAGAGTGATAGACTGATAGTGGGAAGTTCTACTCTACGTTTGCAAAGTTACGTGCTTATCCAGACAATTTTTTTCGCTACTTTCGAATGAGTATCAGGTTTTGAGGAATTATTACGTTTACTAAAACCTACCATATCTTACAAAAATATAAGAATGAGATTATCCATCCCTGCTGAACAAAGACGTTATCTAAGTACAGCTCGACTAGCTGCATGAGGTGACATTTTGTTACCAATGTGCACTGCAATTTAAACCTACGGATGTGGTGATAGTTGTGTAACTAGCATTTCGCTAGACCCCACGACAATAAGTTAAATATTCAAGTGCACCACCGTAAGGGTCCCTAGCCACGGTGAAAGTGACGAAACAGTCAAGGTGACATAAATAACCAGTGCGTGCAGGCTTTAAGTATGCAGAATTATAGATCTTCAAATTTCAATCAAAACACAAAGTTCACCTAAGACTTCAAATACGTCAAGAGATATGTTTTGTGGTTATTTAATTGGTATTTTTGAATAAGGTTCCACTGGAAAAATTCATGTGAATAATCAGATTCCCATTCATATACTTTATCAAAAAAATCTCAAAATTCTTTGTAAATTTCATTTCCTACCCTTGTTTTGTGGTTATTTAATTGGTATTTTTGAATAAGGTGACAACTCAATACTTTGATATCCTATTCACTAGTAAGAACAATTCCCTATCCTTCACAAGTGAAAAATGATCATAGGTTCATGATGACTGAATAAGTGAACTTACGTTATCAAAGGTTTAGGGTGTGACCCTGAATCACTGGATGAAAGGTTTCCATCGATTCTTTGAAGGGAAGCATCTGTGGGAACAGGGTCTCTAGAAAATTATAAAAACTATAAACAATCTGTACCATCGGATATATTTTTATTTTAGTACCTCGATATTGGTCGGTGAAGACATTTTGATTGTGATGTAAAGGGTGCATCCTTAGGTAGCAACAGCTTCGGAACTGCATCAGTTTTCAACACAGCCCTTTTCTTTTCACCACAAAGTCAGATTCCGGAAAATTTTTAGAACAAATAACATTTGAGGGACTAATGTTCTCTTCTGGATTCCTACCAATTGCTTTCAACCAAGAAGAATATCTAACCTTTCCCAAACTGAAATAAAAGTAGACAGTTGACAAATATTTAGATACTATTGATTTTTTTAGTGAATATTCGGTTTGCTTGAATGGAACTAGAATAAATGGGACATATCGGATATCTTATACTGGTATATCATCTAAAGTGGCGTCATAAAAAACCTAGTACGATTCTGTAAAAATACAAATCTTACCGGTGAAAGGAGATTCCTTCCATATTTCCATTACTTGGACAAGACCAAACAAGACAACTAATAGGCATTTTGAATAAAGTTCACAATGAAGCCCAAAAACACCGAATAGCACACAAAACAAGCCAAAAACAAGATAAAAACTTTGGTATTTGAAATATGTTATTCAAGATGTCAAGTCAAATGACAACTGGCAGTAGCTTATGCGCAAACTCAGATCCCGCTTATTTCAAACGCAGTCATAAGTGAAATAAAGTGACAGATATATATTACTTTTCCATTCTCCTCTATGTTATAGTTCTGTGTTTGATACTTTGATAGGTTCGTTCGTTTGCTCCACGGAATAGAATATTATCAATCGTTTGTCTCTCTTCAGCTCTTTTTCTTGCATATATCTGATACGAGACACGAGATATGAGACGCTTTCTTTTTGGGGCTTCGTGCACTGGAGCTGTACCGTGTTTGATGCACCTGAGCTGCTCTCAAATAAAACGGATTTTAGTGGTGTTTTCGGATGAATACTTTGCACATGCGCATAAGATTTGGTAATTGACATATACTGTTTCTTTTCTATATTTATTGTTTTCGTTTAAGAGTTTAAGAGATATGAGACGCTTTCTTTTTGGGGCTTCGTGCACTGGAGCTGTACCGTGTTTGATGCACCTGAGCTGCTCTCAAATAAAACGGATTTTAGTGGTGTTTTCGGATGAATACTTTGCACATGCGCATACGATTTGGTAATTGACATATACTGTTTCTTTTCTATTTTTTATTGTTTTCGTTTAAGAGTTTGAATTGATTTGAAGGGTTTTAGAAAGCTTAATCGAAAATCTAACAATTATATTAGATATGTCAGATTCTGAAAATGAAATGTTGATAATGGTAAGTTAACAGCAATGAAAGATGAGTGGATTTAAATCAGTATTAACTTTTCAAGGCATTAATGGATAGGTAACCATGTGAGTAGTTCAGACTCTAGTAGCTCTTTGGACAGTTTGTTGTCTGATTCTGATAAAAGTGGGCCTAGGAGAAAACGTACCAGAATTGAAAATTATATTGAGGAATCTGTGAAGGAATATGACAACAATGAATTCAAATCCAATTTTCACGTATCATGAAAGACAACTTATAATATCATTGGTATACATCCTTTTGTTTGAAAAATTGAATATATTTTTACTCTAAAAATTTCAGGTCTCTTCGAACAATCAAAATATCATCCTGCGTACTCTGCTGGACGACCCAATGTTTCTGCCGAGAAAACAAATTTTCTATCTCTGTGGTAAATTGCCTACGTATTGGTATGCAAGCTGAAGTTGAAGAAAAATCAACAGACAACAGCAAGTCTTCAATAAAATATTTAATTCATGAAGTATTCTCTCTTTTCAAATGTAAATGTTCAATAAAATTCATGAAACATAATATGTGTATTCAATAAATATCCACTCAACAAAAATCTTAGGATATCACAGAATGGTGAAATTATCACAAAATTCCACTTCAAAAATCACCTATAAAGTTTAAATGTAAAGCTCAACTTTGCCAAACAGATAAAATATTTTAAGAAAATATCAACACTTCAAAATGGAAAAATAAATTGTTGAAATATCACAAAAAAACCCTTACTCTAAACAGTCGTTGAACTCAAAAATGGATAAATAAAAAACGTAATATTCCATTAAGATAAGTTCGAAAAAAAAATTTCTTTTAGAAAACATTAAAATAAAAATAAATAGTCAAAATATCACAAAAATCATCTATTTGCAACTCTTTTTCATTTGCACTATTCATATTGTTTTGATTACTCTTAGATGAAGTTTAATATTAATATAAGGTATTCACTGCGCTACTAAAAAACAACAAACATTAAACATAACCAAAAAGTGCTTGTTACACCAAATTCCCGGTGAGTGCTAGAGGGGGCAGGGGAAGGTTGTTGGTGTTGCTCCGGAGCTTGAAGCTCGACCTAAAAAGAACGGGTCGGTGCCAGTGTTTCGTGCTCCTGAGTAGCTCCGATGCTACCAAAAAGAAAGCTGTTATGCAGAGAACTGCTGCAAATGAACAAGCTCTCCATGAATGTTTGGTATTGAAAAAATTCGGAAATTATTTTCTAATTTTAATAACTATGAAAATGTCTAAAAAGTGCAATGTGCCCGGTTGTCTGAACACCAGTGAAAGTGAATCAAACTTTTGTAAAAAGCGGAAATATATTCGTTTGTGCAGAACATTTCCAGGTGAGTACATCAAGGAACGATCTTTAATTTCACTCAATGCAAGTTTGCAAAATTATCGATCAGTACTGTATTTTATATCCAGTCCTATAAACATATTGTTCTTTGGTTCCAGCTGAAAGAACATACTATGAATTGGGAATATGCTAGAACAACGGGATCCAAATTTATGTTCAAGAAAGATGTCTGTCCACATATCAACCTGAAACGACATTGGTCTGACAATGTTTCATCATAAGTACATGACCTATCAACGATGAAGAAACCCAAACCAAATGAAAACATCTCTCCTTCAGCTAGTAAAACTGTGTTGAGTGACATTACATCCATGGGAAATATTTACTCAAGAGTTTCGAATAGTTCTCCTAGCAGTAGCCAAGCTAGTACATTATCCGATTCACCAAAATAACACCAAAAAAAATTCCTAGTCAGTCTTCATCCGATCCTGATTGTGAAAATATCGAAGGACAGCAGCGCCAGCTCTTATCTATTGCACTTATAGAAAAGAAGAGTAATTTTATTTGGGGCTCCCTGAAAATGTTTACCACATTGTGAAATACATTACCAAAATTGAAGAAATTAAATATATGGATGTTCTGATAAGTTTAAAAAAGATACGGGTTGGGGATGTATACTCTCGATTGGCTGATGACTTTGATTGGAGTTAATCAAGTGTTCACAAGATTTTCACAAAAGCTGTGCCTATGATGGCAAATTGTTTACAAGAGCTTATATATTGGCCTGACATATCTGAAATTGAAAGAAATTTGCCGATCCCTTTCAGAGCTTGCTATAAAAAAGTTAATTCAATTATTAATTGTCTGGAAATTGAAAAACCCTCTGATCCTGTTCGTCTGTCCATGACTTGGTCAGAATAGAAAAAATGCAATACTGTAAAATTTTTAATATATGCTACTCCAAATTGCACAATACAATTAAATTTTATTTCAGGAGCATACGGTGGACGAATTCTTTAACAACAATATAAGGAATGTATAGAAGTTTTTATCAGATTTCTGAAGTCTGTAAAAGAATTATGTAATATATCAGGATCTTCTATCACTGTTAGTAAAACCAAGCGTAACCCTAAGGCTCCTGCTCTTTGGACTTCGAATAAGTGAGCCACAGCCATTCACGAATTTAGAATTTTGGTTGGTAAAGGATTACAGACCGGTCCATAGCCCTTGCCATGATGGTGTTTCTCGAACCATGACCGAAAGGAAATTTTTATCAAAAATTTGGAAAACAAAAATAATAATTTCTATTGAGGATGCAGCTTCGCTACCCTGTATGGATTAGTAGGTAACCCATCACTCCAGAGAGTGCCTGGGACGCTTAAAACGCGAGGGGTCGTCTATGTTATAATCAGTGGCTTCCCTCACGAGCCGATTCTCGTGAGCTAATGCACAATCAAATACTTTCTGATTGCGTTCTCTGATGATACTTCTGATGGAAGGCAGATTTAAGTCTTCAAGTATCCGATCGTTCCGCACGTACCACGGAGCGTTCGTTATCATCCGCAGGACTCTCATTTGCCCCGTTCCAGGACGCCAATGCTAGACCTGCAGATTTTCAGGCGGCTGAGGCATACAAAACGACAGGCCTGAACATTATCTTGTAAATCATGACTTTGTTTTTGAGGGAGAGCTTACTCTTCCTGTTAATCAGAGGATATAACGCACATATCTTATTAACAATTTTGTCCCTAACAACGTTGACATGTGGTCTCCAGGTGAGCCGGCGGTCCACAGTAACTCCCAGGTACTTGACCCGCTCTGACCATTCTCCCTTCCAGAGATAGTCACTCCCCTCTCCGGGTTGTTTCTCTTGCGACCCATTGAAATCGCCTGTGTTTTATCAGGATTCAGCTTTATTTTCCACTCCAGATACCACTGCTGCAGGTCCTTTAATGCATTTTGCAAATTAACGACACCCATCAAGTGGTCAGCTGCAGAGGAAAGCAAAGCCGTATCGTCAGCAAATAAGGAGATCTTCACATGTTCGCTTCTTGGTATATCTGACGTGTAAAGGGCGTATAATACAGGAGACAGCACTATTGAAAATTAGCCCTAAATATTGTAGCGCCATCTGTATGGTCTTTTAAGTTGGTCATATTGTGTCAACAAATCGATGGTGGTGGCAAGTGTGGATATGTTTGTACCTATTAGTGATATATATATACTATTAATTAAAAGTCAGTCTGTGCTTAGAATTCAACCAGCGTGTTTCATTTCAACAGGTTATGGGCCCAGCGCCGCCATTAGTGAAACGGTATTAAGTTTTCTGTGTAAAGCACAAGTATGGCTGCTAACTATATAGTAAATGTCGTGAAACTGAAAGGACGTGAAAACTATTCAGACTGGGCATTTGCAGTTGAAAATTTCCTAATCTTGGAGGGACTTTGGAAATGTGTTACAGAGGTGGTTGCCGATGATGACGCCAAGGCAAAAGCGAAGATTATCTTGACCATCGATGCATCTTTATACATTCACATCAAGGAGGCGAAAACTACAGTGGAACTCTGGACAAAATTGAAATCGCTATTTGACGACTCTGGTTTCACTAGGAAAATAAGTTTGCTCAGGAATTTGATTTCTACGCGGTTAGAAAACAGTGTACAGTGGAATTCTGGACAGAAGTTACGAGGAACTGGTTTCAAAATAGACGATGAGTGGATCGGCTCGTTATTGCTAACGGTTTGTCGGAGAAGTTTTCACCAATGATAATGGCGATTGAACATTCCGGATCGCCATTACCACGGATTCTATAAAAACGAAACGCTGGACATGGAAAGTGATGTTGGTCACACTGGCAGTGCATTTGCTACAAAGGTTTCTATAGTAGCAACGGTAGTAAACAGAAAGATGGCAGCATTGGCAAAGTTAAGAAGGACCTGAAAGATGTCAAATGTTACAAATGCAAACAAAAGGGGCACTTCAAAAATAAATGTCCAAATCCAGAAAATGATTCGAAATCCAGATCATCGAATGCTTTCAGTGCTGTTTTTCTGAATGGAAGTTTCAACAAAGATGATTGGTATGTGGATTCTGGTGCGAGTGTACATTTGACAGCCAATAAAAATCTACTTGAAAATCTCGTGCAGACAAGCCATACTATCGAATTTGAATCCAAGGGCTGTAAATTTTCGGTAAATATCTAGTTACATCACATGCACTCGAATATGGGAAAACACTTTTCTTACTGTTTTGCCTCCTGAACACGAAGAAAATGCGGCGGTCTCATACCGTTCCCGAGTTACAGCACTTTTAAAAAAAAATTCAAGCACCATTTTCTTGCACAAAACTCACTTAAAATCCCTACTTCTTTTTACCAGCATAAACAATACACCCTAAATCACTTATTTTCGGAACAACTTTGCACAAAATATCGTCGTTTTTATCGAAAAAGATCCTTCTTCAGTTGATTCATTTATTACCAACATGAAAAATAAGAAAAGTTAATAAATGTCATCTGTCAAAGGAATGAGAATTGTTCATTTGCAACTGTGTAGAAGGAGGATTTTTTCGATAAAAACGACGATATTGATATTGCAAATGTAGCCGAAAATAATGATTTAGGTAATGTTTATGCTGTAAAGAAGAAGGAGCATTGAGTGGTTTTGTCTAAACGTGCTTGAAATTTTAAAGTGCTGTAACTCGAAACGGTATCCCGCATTTTCTGTTCGTGTTCGTGTTCAGAGGCAAAACACGTAAGAAGAGTGTTTTCCCTTATTCGAGTGCATGTGTGATTAACAAATATTACCAGATTTCAACAAACAATTTGAACTTGTAGCCACAGCTGACCTGAAAAATGGAGTTTACAAACTAAACAATATCAATTTGGAAAAGTGTTTGTTGACTGTGACTGAAACGGCTCATCTTTGGCATCGGAGATTAGGTCATATCAACAGTGAATATCTGAACAAGATGAAAAAAGGAATTGTTGAAGGACTAAACTATCCAGGTGTGACCAATATGAAGAAACAAAACTGTAAGGTTTGTTGTGAAGGAAAGCAGTCAAAGCTTCCATTTTCATCCAGAGGATCTAGAGCCAACAATTTTTCTAGATGTTATCCAGATGTATGTGGTCCGATGGAAAACAAATCTATAGGCGGATCTAAATATTTCCTCACTTTTCAGGATTATTTTAGTAGGATGGTATTTGTGTATTTCCTGCAGGCTAAGAGCGAAGTTTTGATTATTTCAAAATTCAAAAGCTTTGTAGAAAACCAAAAAAGGGATGAAATTAAAACACTAAGATCTGACAATGGTGGTAAGGAGTTTGAAAATTTCTTGAAGACTAAAGATATTTTACATCAATTGACTAATCCGTACACCTGACCAAAACGGAATGTCGTAGAGGTTGAATAGAACCATTGTGGAAAAAGCTAAGTGTTTATTTTTTTTGATTTTCGAGCTGGAAAAGCGTTTTTTGGGGCGAAGCAGTGAATACCGCAATATATCTACGAAATAGGTCACTTGCAGTAGATTTACCGAAAACACCTTATGAAATATGGACAGGTGAGAAGCCAAATCTCAGTAATATCAGAGTTTTTTTTGGGAGTACGGTGATGGTGCATATGCCTAAAGAGAAACGTCTGAAATGGGATAAGAAGGCTGAAAAACACATTATTGTCGGTTATAGTGACAACATCAAAGGCTATAGAGTCTATAATCCTATAAAAAATTTGGTGACTACCAGCAGAGATGTTGTTATAATGGAAAACTCTAAGTATTATTGTTTTTTTTTTTTTTTTTTTGATAATGCTTTTTTTATTCAATTAATAATTAATATACAAAGTCTACAATACAATACAAAAAAATCTTAACCTATACCACATATTTGACTATAAAGAATAAATGTATACATGCATATATCCATACACACATGTACATAGAAAATGTAAATAAAAAACAATTCAAATATTCAAGGACAAGCTCAATTAAAACTATTTAAAACTAGCGAACATATCACAATAAACCTGTTCCCGAAACAATGAAGATTCTGAACAAATATATGACATGTATATACCAATATAGTCAATATTTTGTAAAGCATTGTTCCTAATCAGCAATAATTGCTGGTACCGGAACATATATATTTTAAATTTAATGGCTTTTAACATATCGCATCACCTCCGCTTTGAACGAGGGTAACTATCTTTATTTTTATGGAGTTTGGCAGAAAGTTGGAAATTTAAAAGGG
>JAFIRS010006885.1:0-30785 GCA_018342105.1 Gonioctena quinquepunctata | reverse complement strand
GGAAGGTAAAATTCTGGCTGGTGGAGATTTAAACCTTTATTTTTTATGAAAAGAAAACGAACTACAAGAACCTTCACACAATCCGTGACAGTAATCACGTGTCCTCCTATATTAACTATGCACAATTGAGCGCCGTTCCCGTTCTGCCAATTTAACCCGGATGTGGAGGGCGCAGTGCGGTGTTGTAAGCGCGTTGTCCCTGACCTCAAATTCGCCTATGGCGTTAGTGTCCATCAATGTATTAATATAGAGTCACCCAACTGACACCAGAAAGTTCAAGATATTTATTCCCCGTGAACCAGCGTCTCGAAGAAAATGTCTTTGATAACTAACTAGCCCAAAAAACGGGATCTTCGCGTCTTGGCCTACAAATCAACCCATTTTCGGCAATGTCAAAAATTACCCAAAAACCATTGGTCTGTCGCTAAAAGGGCATCCCGGGTGTGAAAAGACACACCTTCGTGCTTCAAGCCCCCAAAACCGACTTCTCGTCAAACTTTTTAGATCCCTGTCCAAAAACCCAAAACGTGCTATCTTTGCATTTTCTTTGGGTTAAAATTCTCCTCATGGTCGGTGATACATACCAAAGTCCATTCTAGGGGCACGGCATTCCGCGTAGTCATCGAAATTTTCCTAAGAACACTTGGCCACAAAATCGTCAACGGTCCCATGTTAATGCCTCCAGACGATAACAGCTCAGATAAAATTAATACATTGTGCCAATCTGTGAGTGGCGATGACTTCAAAATAAATGAACTTATTCGTTCACTGAAATATATGCTTTTATCCGAGACAGGCACCGTATTTTTATATTTCGAAATATGAGCTTCGTTTTTCATGTTAGATTCGTTCAAAAACTGAAATAATGACCCAAAAATAAAAATAGCTTACCCTGGGACCAATCAAAACAAAAACCATAACACCTACAGGGTGTTACAATGAAGTCTATGATCCTTATTTTGAATATTCATTTTATTTTCACACCATTTCACTAACAAAATTCAGTTTAATAAGTTTAAGAAGCTCCCCGCACACAACTGATCTGCTTATTAAGGTAAAGATAAAACACACAGAAGTTGTCCTTCTTTTCTCTATGGTGGATAAATTTAGAATGTGAAGTAAGGATGCATATTAATTATTTTCGACATGTTGAACATAATCTCAGAATTCTCTCTAAAGCAATTTTATGAACAGCATAGAAAGGAGACCAGACAATACTTACATACTCTAGACGAGGTCTTACAAGTGCACAGCATAAATTTTAACTGTGAGTACAGAAATGTCGCGACAATTTCTCAATAGAAATCCCAACATTTTGGAAGAATTGTGTAGTTCAAGACCATCTATGTAATAAGTATTTTTCTCTAAAGATTTTTTTTTCATATTCAAATGCAGTAGTTTGCACCATTTGGTGAGGCTGTCTAGATCAGTTTGAAGATCTTGACTATCAGAATCAGAGAACATAACTTCATATGTCATTTTGTCATTTGCAAACATTATAAAGGAACTGTATTACCCAGATCGTTCACAAATAGATTAAACAAAAGAGGAGAGCAATGGGCCCCTTGTGGCACACCAAAGGACACAAGAATTTCCTTTGAACCAAAATTTTTCCTACCTTCACCATATGCCTTCAACCTTTTTGTGTAAATAGAATCGATTTGATAATTATTCTCTAAGGCATTCAAAATTTGATTGTGGTGAACAAGGTTAGTGGACTTGCCTTGTCAAAAACTGTGTTGTTGGTTGACTAGTAAGTTCTTACATAACAAACTCAAGTGGGAATGAACCAGACTATCAAAAAGTGTGGACATGGATGATTGAATGCAGATACTTCGATACTTTTGCCCCCTGATTTGAAAATAGGCATGATTAATGTATCTTTCCATGAATCAGGGAATGTCTTGGATCTTAAAGATAGATTGAAAATTTTGAGTATTAGTAATGACAGCGTGCAAACACATGCTTTCAAAAGAGTATTAGGTCTTCCATCTAGTCCGACTGTTAGTTTATTGAGAATAATTTTGCAAACAGATTAACAACATTTTCACCTTCTGAGGCAGATGAATCCCTGTAATGCATATTATTCGGGAGATCATGTGATTTTCTCTAATATTTCAGATATTTCCAAAAATATTTTGGATCATTCTTCAGATAGTGTTAGACTAAAGTGATGTATGTCCTGAAGCATTACTTAGAAAGTTATTTGCACCAACCTCTTGAGTGTGAAAAATGTAAATAGTAAATTTTTAGATAATAAATAATAATCTTCGATTTCAAAGACCTACAAGGTATAAAACAAGTCAAAAATCAACTTTCAACATAAGTAAGATCAGCAAATATATTTAATAAAAGAGAATGAGGAACAAAGATATATATATATATATATATATATATGCAGCATAGAGAAAGTATTTTTGATTTTATAAAGAGAGGTCTGCATTATTCTCTTTGTGTTTTTTTTCAGCATTGCACGCATGCATTTTTTCTGGACTGTGGTGAAAGAGACATGCCTCACAACAATATGACTGTCTATGACTTTTTCAGACCACTCTCTGAAGGCATCTTATTTGATATTATTGATAATATTGTTTGTTCATAATTTTGTTTGTGTTACCAAATATGTCAGTTCAGAATTGAAATATTTTGGAAATGAAGAAGTTCTATATTTTTTATAAGGTACAAACGTATGTACAAACAATATAGATAATTTCATAAAATTTTAGGACAACTTCGATAGAGGCAAGAAAGTCATTGAGACCAACATAATCTGCATGTCAAAAATCATAATAATAATCCTCTGTTATAAATGATTAATTAGTTGAAGTAATTGCATTCAGTGAACAACTATAGGAGATATGATAATTATCTTCAAATAATTTGTCTTGCGCTCTACACACTATTAAACGACTGTCACTGCTAAACAATTATAAGTCCAGGAAAACGTTTTTTTGATTTGGTATGGATATCAATTGATGCATATGAAGAAAACTATAAAACTGACCCATGGCTAGAGCAGCTGAATCAAAACGTCATTAGTACGTGTTGCCTCCGAAAGATTGAAATTGACAAATGTAATGAGTTTCAAATCAGGATGTTTCTCAGCAATTGTCTCTACAGCACGGCAGTGATCCTTATAGATATCTCAGGAAGAATTTGGAATAATGTATACCCCACTAATTACGAAGCTATATTGTTCCAATCACAAAGCAAAAATATATGTTCGACATTTCAAAATTGATTTTTTAGGAGTTTAACAGGAAATGTGTTCTTCAGGTCAAATAACTAAATATTTCAAAACCATTTTTATCTAAGCTAGACACATAAAACAGTCGATAGAAAATGTCAAAACAGATGACATTGTACGTTATATTTACTTGATTTCAGCCGTTAAATGTCTTAGTATGTCTGGAATTCTCCGAATCGAGCATCAGTACATTAAAAAAGACTACTGTACTTAGTAGTGTAGAATTACATCGAATTCTCAGAACACTCGTTTGTTTGCAAAGAAATTCGGTATAATCATAATAAAAATAGTTTTATTGGTTTTAAATAATGAGCACTTTTCAAACATGTTCATTATTTTATGATTATTTTAATATTATGTAAAATTTATAATATGCTCCCTTTGTCAGCAAAAGTGAGAACATATTGTACCACTTTGAAAAGGGAAACATTCTCAATTGGATATTGATAAAAAGATTTTTCTGTGAATTGAAAAATCCACGATGAAAATGAAGTTATTTTTTGTGAATTTCTAACAGAAAACAACTACTTCCCCGGCTAAAGCCACGCTGGACATTGAACAACATCTGGTAGATATTCTGAAAAGACCCTAACTCAAAAGATAAAATCTGAAATTGAAATTTGCATTTTCATTCAGATAGTTATTTGATTTTCTATTCCAGTCTCAATCAAGAACCCATGAAGATGAATGAGGCAAAGAAGAATGTTTTCCAAAAAGATTTGTGGTGAGTACTCTTTTTTGGAAAACATTCTTCTTTGCCTCATTCATCTTCATGAGTTCTTAATTGGGACTGGAATAGAAAATCAAATAACTATCTGAATGAAAATGCAAATTTTTTATTTCGTTTTTCTTTGAGTTAGGTCTTTCAGAATATTATCAGATTAGTTCAATGTCCACTCTTTACCGAGTTGTTTTCTGTTAGATATTCACAAAAACTACTTCATTTTATCGTAATTCTTCAATTCACAGAAAAATGTTTTATTTCAGTATGCAATTGAGAAGTTTTCCCTTTTCAACATGACTACCCCATAAGAGGTTATCTTGACGATGGAAGATAGTGACTAAAGTTTATCTTTCAGTCACAGATGATTCCACATCTGATTTTATGAACATCCTGTTCATATTTTCAACAAATCAATATTCTACCACCTTACCCCCTAAGCCTGGTCACTTAATACTTTAACATTCCCTATAACCTGTTATTTGAGTTATGTTATGATGTATTAGCCAATAAATTGGATTTTTAAAGGCTAATCGAGAGATATATCAGACATTCCCTGATGCCATAAAAAATCATCAATTTCTACAAGATAACGTGATTATTTGTAAGTTTTTTCAAAATATTTTGCTGTTACATTGTACTGAATCTTTGATTCTGAGTAAAAATAAATATTTGTTCTGAAGTTTGATGTTCTCAATAATGATAATATTTGCAGGTGATGAACTGGACATAGCGGCCTTGGCACATAATGCTGCCTCGCAGGCCGAGCATGTGGTGCGAAAGATGATTCAGGCTGGATGGTCGGTGTGCCATTTCAGAAACTTACCAGCTTGGCTACAAGACAATGACTATTTGGTGTTTGGGCACAGACCACCTCTACCAAGTTTCAGAGCTTGTTTCAAGAGTATCTTCCGATTGCACACAGAAACGGCAAATATCTGGACTCACTTACTAGGATGTGTTGCATTCATAGGTTAGTATCAAATTATAAAAAATCGTAAGAGAATGAAACAATGTTTGTTTGTGTGCCAGCAACGTCGTTTGGATCGCCACGTGAAAAGAAATGTCACAATTTTGTGGTTATGTTACCATAATGAGAATTTGCAACAAATGAAATAAACTTGTCATACTAAGAAATTTTTTCACGTGAAATAATGACTACTTGAACAAGATGAAATGAAATGAAATATTTATTTGAAGTAGGAAGTCCTAATAAATAAAAATTTCAATATTACACATACAACACATATATATATATATATATATATATATATATATATATATATATATATATATAAATACATATAACATAACACACATACAAACGTACGCACTCACACACATACACACATATATATTCAAACATATAGACATACAAAAGTTAAAATTATTGTAACAAAATTTAAAATAAGATAAAATAAAATAGAATAAGATAAAAAATAAAATAATATAAAATAACCATCCCAAGAAAACAACAATTTACAGATGGGTATGGATACTGACTAGTTGTAAGTTGTTATTATCACTTTTAAGGGAAAAAGATGAAAAATATAATCTTTTATTAGAAAATACCAAATTATTAAAAAGAAACAACATTCTCTTAGAAGAAAAACTGATAAAAATGGAATTGGAAGCAAAAACACAACATCAACAAAAACCAACAGATAACGTGAACACTGGTTCTTACAAACAAGCTCTACAAAAACCAGCAGTAAATAAGACGTTGCCAAATCAACAAAACAATACAATGACAATGGGAATTTCAACTGATCAAAACCAACGCGTGCCAATCAATCCGCAGTCTAGAAATACGGGAGCGGTACGAAAAATTTCAATCAAGAACTTCAACAGGTACAAAGTAGAAAATGTTAGAAATAGTGCATTTAACGCAAGAAAAAGAAGAATCGGAAAATGATAATTTCGAGCATATCACATATAAGAAACGGAGGCCAGTAAAAAAAACTTTTGGAGAAAGTAATTCCTCAGACGATTTTGGTGTTCCTAGGAAAGTATGGTATACCTATACAGAGTAAGAAGGCATGTTACTCCTGAAAAAATAGAAAATCATATAAAAGCCCAAGATTCTTTTAAAGGTGCAGAAATAACAGTAAAAGATCTCCCCACAGAAGAGAGTCAGAACAAATGTTTTATGTTCGGGATTGATTATAAATTCAAAGACAGTATTTACAACCCTTCAGCATGGCCCAAATCAGTAGCATTTCGTAGGTTCAACTTTCGCAAATTCAATCAGTACAGCACTACTGCAGATGATTTTCAATAAGAAAATCAAATATCGAAGAAAGTTCTTCACAACATAAAGCCAATTTTAGAGATATTGGTCTAATGCACCAAAACATGCAATCCATAGGAAACAGTGTGGAGAAAATAGAACATTTCTTGGCTTAACAATAGTGACTGCCATTTTCTATGCGTTACGAGCATTGGAAATCAACTACCCAACTAGAATGTATTGGAATAGAAAAATTCAATCTAGCAGCATCCTTTTGTCGTACAGAAAACAAACATGGGGAACTGCTATATATTGTAAAAATGGGATAAACTATAAAAGTTTAAAGGATATATCTAAACTGTCAGTTGCAGGAAATTTCGAATGTTCAGGTATTGAAGTTTCCCTTTCTGATAAAAAAATGATAATTGTATCTTTATATAGACCTTGTGGAGGATCAATGAGTATATTTTTGATAAATTTGAAAATTTGTTAACTGAAAGTCACAAGTGATAATAAATTAGTTTTCATAGCAGGTGATTACAACATCGAACTGAAAGAAAATAATAATGAAAAATCAAAACTACTAGCTCTAGCGAGCTCCTTTGATATGTATAAAGTTATTGATGAATATACACGCATAACAAAAATTCCAAAAGTTGCATTGACAATATCTTTACAAATTATAGGGTCCTTACATTACAAAAGTACTTGAGACTCAGCTTCAGATCATACAGCCCAAATGATCACATGTAAACTCAATCTGCTAAAACCAATGAAAGGTACCCACAAAAGATGTTTCACTGAGGAAGCCATAAAAAAAATTGTCGAAAAACTAAACAATGAGGATTGGGCAGAGGTCTATGAAATAAAACTTGAACAAGTAAACGAACAATGGGTGATGTTCATCAATAACTTTATGAATATTTTCAACGAATGTTTTCCAATCAAATACATACATTTTCGTAAAACAAAATTATTACTCGAATTCTCAAATTAAGGAATGCAAAAGTAGGTTAGATACATTATTATGTCTATCCAAAACGAATGAAAATATCAAATATGAATACTTGAAAACAAAAACTGAGTATGATAAGTTGTTAATATCGTCAAACGGGAAAATTATAAAGAGCTTATAAAAAATTCTGATAACAAAACAAAATGTATGTGGAGTATCTGCAACGAAATTACCGCAAAGTAAAGAGGCAAAGCTGTGACATACAGGGTGATCCAATCGATATATCGAATAAATTCAATAATTATTTCAGCAAATATCTACAACATTAGTTAAGAGTAATAATGAACATTTTACTTGTGAAATAGTAGAAAATCCTCAGTTTATGTGCATACAACCACTAACTCCAAGTGAAGTGGTTGCAATGTCAAATAAATTGAAGAACAAATACTCAAGCGAGAAGATGAAATCCCAACTTGTTTGATAAGAAAATGTACAGTAGTAATAAAAGATGTTTTAACACACATAATTAACAATTCTTGAATTTTGGCATTTTCCCTCGCAACTCAAGCTATCAGTTATACAACCATTATACAAAAAGGGGATACAGATTGTTTTGAAAATTATAGACCCATAAGCTCACTCCCAAGTTTCTCCAAATTGTTTGAAACCGCAATGTGTAATAACGTTATACAGTTTTTAATGAGTGCAATATCTTCAGTGATAATCAACATGGCTACTTACAAAAAAAATCAACACAAACGGCAATCTTCCAATATACACAGAACATAATTGGTCTGATGGAAAAACGGCATCTAGCTCTGGGTATGTTTCTTGACCTGTCAAAAGCATACGACTGTCTGGATCATAATATCTTGTTAATTAAATTAGAGAAATATGGAATAAGAGGAAATGCTCTGAAATGGTTTCATTCATATTTAGCAAACAGACAACAGAGAGTCAGTATCACTAAAGATTCGAAAAACTTCAAATCTGATATTATAACAACATCAGTGGGTATACCGCAAGGAAGGTAGGGGCCCACTGTTGTTCGTTATATTTATGAATGATTTATGCAAATCTAAATTAGCAGAGAATCAATTTATAACTACATATGCTGATGATACAAACCTTCTGGCAGGGGGTGACACATATCCGGAGATGATGGTAAACTGTTATGACATTTTTCAGAAAACAAAAAACTGGTTGAAAACAAATAAGTTAGTTTTGAACGAGTCTAAAACTAAAGTGATAATGTTTGCAAACTATCTAACAACATATGAAAAACCAAATGATATATCATTTACCAATATTACTTTTCAGTTATCGCATAACACCAAGTTTTTGGGTGTTTACATTGATGAATGGCTGAACTGGTCACAACATATAGAGGAAATCTCTTCGAAGCTTGGAAAAGTGTCCTATGGACTAAGAATAATCACTAAACATCTAGAAAAGCAAGCAGCTTTATCTCTTTATTTTGCAAATTTTGAATCTGTCATGAGATACGGAATAATTTTTTGGGGATCCAATAAGAACACAAATAGAATATTTGTTATTCAAAAAAGAGTAATGAGAATAATCAATTGCAAACATTATAATGACTCTTGTCGAACAGTTTTTAAGGATAATAACATCATGACTGTTTATGCTCTGTACATTTTTGAATGTTTGATGTATTTGTTTAAAAATAGAGAACTTTTTAATCTAAATGCCACAGAACACGAATATAACACTAGGAGGCCGACTTCATTTATCCATATCATACATTAAGACTTACTGAAAAATCTCCCTATTATATAGCAATTAAATTTTACAATAAGTTACCAGTACTTGTAAGACGTTCTGCTAGTATCAATCAATTTAAGAAAAACATCAAAAAGATACTTGTAGATCTAGAACCCTATTGTGTTGAGGATTTTTTAAAACATCAGTTTTGAAATATCATTGTGTGTGACGTCATTTTATTACATGTTGTAATTGTTTTTTATACAAATAATTGTAGCATTTTTTAAAATAAACATTATTATTATTATTATTATTATATATTATATTTACTAATTTAATGGATGAATTATCTTTCTCAGTTGGTTTTTGAAAATTTGTAAGGACACACTATTTTTTACTTCAGTGGGTAGTTTGTTGTAGTCATCAAATCCTTTGATAAACAAAGATTTAGTACTACTTCCCAATCGTGTTTTAGGAATATAAAAGTTATTTGTGCTTCTGGTGTTATAATTATGTATCTCGTTGTTATAAGTTACGAAAGGGTCCAGATAATCAGGTAGTAGATTTTTAGTGAGTTTGAAAATAAAGACCATGGCCATGAAGTAGAGTCTTTTTTCAACACAGTTCCAATCTAGTATTTCCAACATAGATTTTATTGGTGTGTATCTATTGGATCTCAATATGATTCTCATACCTCTGTTTTGGAGTTTTTGCAATTTCTGCAACTCGTTCTTATTCATTACATAAAGTAATGTTGGACAGTAGTCAAAATGTGGTTGGATTAGTGTTTTATAAACCATTATTCTACTCTGAAGAGATAGAAAGGCGCAACTCTGGCAAAAAAAAATAGTTTCTTAGAAATTTTTTTACAAATATATTCGCAGTGGCCCTTTAATGATAAAGTGTCATCAACTATGAACCCTAGGTATTTAAACACTCATCCATTCAATATTATCATTTTCAATTTCCAACTGTAGATTGTCATAATTAATGTTTTTTAATTTGTGTTTATTACGAATCATGGCTTTAGTTTTTGTAACATTCAATTTCAATTTATTAGTTCCTAGGTATATTTCAAGATTTTTTAAAATTGACTTCAATCTGACAACTATACTTGCAGGGTCAGTTCCGTAACATGCGACAAGAGTGTCATCTGCAAAAAGATTGAGAAAGTCACAGTCATCAATATAATTGATATCATTTAAATAGATGATGAACAGTAACGGACCCAAAACGCTCCCCTGAGGTACACCTATATCGTTAGTTAATTCATCAGAGACTGATTTGCCTAATTTGCAGAGTTGCTTTCTATTTGAGAGATAGTCTTCAAACCATTTCAACACAGTACCTTCAATTCCATAGTATTTTAGTTTTCGTATTAGAATTTTCCTGTCAATAGTTTCAAAAGCTTTCTTGAAATCTAAAAATACTGAGATAATAAATTTGCCCTCATCAATCAGTTGTTTCCATTTTGAAATAGTGAGTTGTAATGCAGTTTCACAGGAGTAATTTGTTCGAAAGCCAGATTGATTGCCAGTGAATAACTTATTTGTATTAAAGTATTTAGAGAGCTGATTATACAGTGCGCGTCAAAATTATGGAACAAATTCGATATTTCGCAAGCCATGTACTTTTGACAAAAATCCTGGAATATTTTGAAATGCCGATTTTTTTATGTATATTCTAAAGAGGTTATGTCACTGGTTTTGACATGGTGATGTAATCGGTAATTTTTTTAAATTGGAATAGATGTCTTGTGATACCTCATCTGAAAGGCCTTTCAATACTGCATTCAATGATAATAATTAATTAGATTTTTTTTTGTACAGGGTGAACAAAAATTTATATTTTATTTCAATAAGAGAATAACTTTATATCCAACAAAATAGAACAGTTAAATAAGATGTTCGAAATGCCATCCACCAGTCTCTTGACAATAAGCAAATCTACGAACACATTCACATTTAAGAGAGTTATATAGAAGAGCTGAAGAAAGTGAAGTACAATTATTTTTGTCTGAATCAAGACCACATTAGCACGAAATCACGTGAAACTCTCTCCAAAGTAAATGTAGTAAATCTTGAAGAATTAACTAAACTAAAAAACGAAAATTGCTTACTGCACACTGAACTGAGAGAAATAAGGCTTCACCAGAAGAATGAAATAACAACAAAAAGCACTAACCTGCCAATCAATCCAGGTAAACAGCAACAAAATGATAATTGCACCACCAGGAAACTCGCTAACTGTATTGATAAATCCTCCATAAGAAAAAGAAAAATTTTGATAATAGCCAATCAGTATGGCAAAAATTTAGCGGAAGTTTTGAATAGAGTAACTAATGAGGTATATCTGATTCAGTCAATAATAAAACCCAATGCAAACAATAAAGTATTAATTGAGACAGCAGTCAAAAATGCAGCTCACTTCACGTAGTGATTCTGTGGCCAAATGAAATCATGCGCAACCTAGAAGAAGAACTCCTTGACAAATCAACTCACACAAACTCGATTATAATCACCGAACCTTATCGTTACGGTTACAGGAATATTTACAATGATGATATATATAATAACAACCTAGATTTCTTCAAAGCACTGCATCAGGTGCATCTACATCATCATTTACTGGAATGTAACAATTCTTTGAGAAGATCTAACTTCAATACAAGTCGCTATCTACCAAGCTTGAATAGGAGAGGAGTCTTCTTCCTATCTAAGGCTATAATATCTCGCATGGATGTGATAATGCAGTCGAGCAAAGAGGTATCATACCTCAAACCACCAAAATCCCACTAATCATCAGCTACCTTCATATCCCTCACCTTCAGGCGAGGAAGACAACATGTTGAATAATACTTCATCTGATTCTTTTTTAGAGCCAACAAAAAAGACACTGACGTCACTGTGATTTTACTAAACATTCAGTCGGTGAGAAACAAGGTAGATAAATTGAATTTACTATTAGATAACTATAAATATCCGAATTTAATACTTCTCACTGAACATTGGTTGAAACTCTATATGTGCCTCATTATAAGTTAATTTCAAAGTATAGTCGCATAAGATCTACTCATGGAGGAACTTTAGCCTTAGTGAACGAAGAACTAGTATGTAGTTTCATCAATGTTGATAGATTTAATCACTTACTAGTGGAGAGAGAGTTTGAATTTTCTATAATTCATTGCCCAGAACTGAATCTTGAGGATGGAAGTTCTTTTATACCTAATACCCATTAATGCTAAAATAATTCTAGCAGGGGATTTGAATATCAACTATCTAGAAAAAACATCCTCAAATACACAACTATTATCAACCCTGCTAGACTCCTTCAACTTATGCATGCATGTAGATTCACCAACAAGAATCTCAAACTCCTCCGCCACAATCATTGATTAATAATAATAATAATAAAAGGAACTTTATTGAACCGAACAAAAATTCAATTCAATAGGCTATCGACCGAAGTCCTTCTGCCTATTGGTACAATTTTATAAAAAATATATATAAACAAAACAAAAAAAAGTTATGCATATTTAATCATGTTCGTGTTGGATTCTTTCCCAGGTAGTCGCCTGAGGGTGTCGATGTATTTCTTGAATTTGTGGGTCTCTTATGAGGGTATATCTGTTGAGGAGCTCTATGTTTATGGGCTTCAGACAAAATCGGTGGAGTAGATGTTTCAGACGATCCTCAATCGGCATAACGCTGGTGAGCTCATATAAGAGTTTGTTTGGCGGGTTGTGTAGTGGGTTGTTTGGGTGACGAATTTTTGTGATAGTCCTTAGTGCAGTTGTTTCCGCAACTTGCAATTTTCTTCTAGTTGTTGGCTTGCAGTTGAGAAAAACAGTGTGTCCATACTCAATCATTGGTCTGCAGATGAGTTGGTAGATTCTGCTGGCTGTTGGAATATTAATGCCTTTATTTTGGTATGTGAGACAACTGAAATGCTTGGCTCTGGATATCATTTGTTTCTTTTTTTCCTCTAGGTGTGTGTTGAAGGTAAGTTGGACAGAATCCAATTTGATCCCTAAATATTTGGTAGTCCTCACTGGATTGAGTTGTTGTTGAATATTGATAGTCGGTGATGTTGGTCGTAGTTTGTGATTGAATATAATTAGATGGGATTTGCTGGGATTAGGTTTCAATCGCCATTTATTAAACCACCGGCAGGTAGAGTCGGCTAGATGTTGGAGGAGTCCATCATTCCTTCTAGGGATTTGTCATGTGTAATCAATGCTGTGTCGTCCGCAAACTGGAGAATATAGTTAGAGTGCGAGAAGTGATTTTGTTCGGGAAAATTGTGGTAGTAGATATCTGCACAATATAGGTTATAGAGGAGGGGAAAGAGAGGTGATCCTTGCGGTAATCCTTGATGTGGGGGGAATAAACAAGAGCTTGCGTTCAACACTTTCACTTTGAGTCTTCTGTCCGATAACAGGGATAGTAAGTACCTGGGACATCCCATCAAATGCAGTTTGTAAACTAGGCCTTTATGCCAGACACTATCAAAGGCTTTGTTAATGTCCATAAAAATGGCAGCAGATTTGTTCCTGTTAAGTTTGGCTGTTTCAATATTGTTTGTGAGTATTGTGAGTGGTAGAAGGGTTGAGCAGTTGTTCTTGAAGCCAAACTGGTAGTCGGTATTCTGTTTCCTAGAGCTGATTGTATCCTATTTTTAATTATTTTCTAGGTTTTTGCCCAGAACAGGTAGCAGAGTGATAGGTCTATAGCTGCTAGTTTTGGTGTGATCCAATCCTGTTTAGGTATCGTATGATAGTGCCGGTCTTCCATTGATGGGAAAGAAGTGTCTACTTAGGCAGAATTCATATATCCTGATGATGTATTGGTGAATTTGGTCATCAAAATTTTTAATATTTTCTTGAGAGGTAGTCGTGTCCTGGAGTTGTATTTTTGCCTGAATTCACAATTTCATAGTACTCATCTTCATCTATTAACCTGTTCTCTGAGGCAGGTGTGTCATCCATATTAGCAGTGTACCATTCTGATACAGTGTTGTAGGTCTCAGCATCAAAATCATCATCCACAGACTCCTCAAAACCCTTGGAAATGTCTTGCAAATATGTCAGCTTTTTTCTGAAGGTGATTCATATTTGATTCCATTATCTTCAATTATTTGGCTACTGTAGTTTTTCTTGTTATACTTAGAGAGTTTTTGATATCTTGCCAATATGTTTTTCCCCTTTTCTCGATTCCTCACATGTTTTAAGCCATTTGTGTGTTCTGAACTGTTGTATGAGGGTTTGTATGTGTTTGTTTAATTGATTTAGTTCTGCTTTTGCTTGTGGGTCTCTAGTTAGCGGTACTCTCTATAAATTTTCCTTTTTTCTTGATCAGGCATAAAATGAATGGTGGTAACTGGTGGGTGTAAAAGTTATAGGTGCATTTAGGGTATGTCTTAAAATTGCATTGGTGATGTTCTGATTGAATCTGGAAATGGTCCAGGGAGATCTCTTGTCCTTCAGTGGTTAAGGTAATCTAAGATATCTTTGTTGACTTCATCCAAGTTAGTTTTATGAAAGTTATACGCCCACAATGGTCTCTTGTAGTGGTTTTCTAGATCTATTGTTATTTGAGTCCCAAGTGGCGGAGCCCAGGTCAGGCATTACTTCTATATTAAGGATGTTTGGTGCAATATTGGATGTATGAATAATGATGTCTGAGTACTATCTGTGTTATTAAGCATAAGGAAGGTGGGAGCAGTGTCTCTCTTAATGAGTTGGTATTTTGTAGAAAAGTGTTCAGTTGCCTTTTTTTCACTCTGTTATTTATGTTGAAGTCACCTATAATCAGCGAATATTGCAGAGACTGGCTTTAGTGAAAATGTTTTCCTCAATTCTGGAGGAAGGTGAATGTAAACCAAAACACATGAATCTTTTCCTTTAAGAAGGGTATTGTAAAGTGAATACATTCATTAAGTGGGCAATTCAGGGTGGGCGGATTTGCTTTACCAATTTTCATCCTGGGTGAGCTTGAACCAACGCCCTCCCTGGCTTAATTGTGGATGGATTGCCGTTATGTTGAATAATAGCCCAGTCTCTATAGGAGGTGTCAGTGTCGACTTGTCTTGATTCCACAAATAAACTGCAATCAATGTCGTTATTTTCCATATAATTATTGATGATATACTTTCTGTGGAGATAGCTGTTTATGTTACAGTATATAAGTTTCCTTGGATCTAGTGAACATATTGGACATTATTGGCACTGTCTAGTGGTTCAGTGGGGAGAAGTCGCTTCAACTGTTTCAAGATCAAAATCAAGATGTAAACCCGCTTCCTGAAAATACGCTGTGGAGTCCACGTTGTAGTTATCAATGAATCTCTTTCTGAGTTTCTGCAAAAGTTCTCCCTCGGTTGTTGTTTTAGGTTCATTTAGTTTGTTGACATAAGTATTAATAATATGATCATGTATAGTTAAAGGATTGTGGATACGAGCTTCCTTCTTTTCTGTAGCTACCTGATGAGACTTCTTATTGAGGGATTTGATTTCTATATTTGGGATGCCTGCAATGGGTGCTATTGGTCGTTTTGGGCATTTAAATGACCAGGCCTGGTGGTCCTCTGCTCCGCATCCTGTGCATTTTGGGGGAAGTGTTGAAGTGCATTTGTTTAGTGAGTGTGGTCCAAAACATTTCGGGCATTTGGGCGGTGTGTTGCAGAATTCGGTTGCGTGTGAAAAGGATAAACATTTATTGCATGGTTTGGATCATTGATTATATTTGTACAAATGTAATTAGTACTAGTTGTTCTGTTGTAAATTCTGGTCTATCTGACCATGAAGCCATTTTTTGTAAGATACCATTAAAAAAAAAACTCAAAAATCCTCCACGTAAAGGTAGAATCCTCAGTAAAAGTAATTTTAATAGGTTCTCACAACTCTGTGCAGATGCAGATTGGTCTAGCATTTTGTTAAGTGACGATCCCTTGGACGAATTTCATAAAGTAGTAAAGACAATCTTCAACAGGACATTCCCCATTCGAATTTTGAAAGAGAAACAAAATAAACCGTGGATAACCAAAGGACTTAGAACATCAGCCAAAACATGTCGCCTTCATCAAATTGGAAAACATGTCACCATTGACAACGATATTTCACTAATTACTTCAACAGATACAGAAACATTTCGGACAGTTATTAAAAAGCAAAAACACATACTATTCAAGCAGAATAACTCAATCTGCAGATAATCAAAGGGAAACATGGGCCATTATCAATGAACTAAGAGGAAAACCTAAAGCAAACCCACCGAAAACAAACTTGAGCTCTGACGAACTGCACTCCTATTGTTCAGTGGCAGCAAAACTATCTGATAATATTACTGTGAAAACTGATCCAATGATATTGTAACGAACCTAGGCCGGACCTGTCGCCTTATTCGTTGCCATCGACAACGATGATGTCATCCCCGGAGATATTCGAGAACAATCCAAGCACGCCGCCGCGGATAACAACGGTCGATATTGGAAATAACTGGAACATGCTGGTAGCCAACCGCCAGAATTGGAAACATCGAGAATGCTGTATCGGAGATAAATAGGCAGCCCTCAAGAGGGAGCGGAGTTTTCGGCGAGTCGATAACATCGAGCTATACAGTGGCGTAGCCAGTAATATAAATTAGTTGTCAATTTAAGTGTGAAATAAATTAGTGAAACCAAGTTAAGTTTATTTACGTTACAATTGGTGTCGGAAGCGAGATTTTGAAAATAAACAAGTGATCGTGGAGTGGATAGTCAGAAAAATAAATTGATAGACCTTTTTTACCAAAATAGACAGTGGCCCGGTTTCGCCGAAGTGGACAATTGTGCGCGGGAATCTAAACTGATAATGTTGCGTGAAACAGACAATAGACTGGTGGCCCGTGGAAAAGAATTGTGAAGTGAATTTTTAACAAACTGATAAACTTTTCTGTAAAACAGACTGATACCTCCTCAAAGACAAAATGTGTTCAAGAAAAGTGCCCGTGGAGAAGGTAGCGGAATTGAAACAGGAATTGGGGAAAGGGAACTGGAAACAACGGGTAAAAAGCAAGTACCCAGGAAAGACTTGCAGAAGGACTTATACAAGAAGGTGGGACCCCAAACATTTTTTATTCCAAGTTCCCCGGAGGTGATTTGAGTCCGATAATAGAACCCCTTGAAAGAAGAGCTGCAACAAAATTCGAGGACTTTGGAAGAAATGCTAGAAATCTGGAAGGAAGCTTGAAGAAAATTCTAGAAATCTGGAAGAGAAGTTGAAGAAAATTCTAGAAATCTGAAGAGAAGCTTCAAGAAAATTCTAGAAATCTGAAAGAAGCTTCTAGAAAATTCAAGAAGCCTGGAAGAAAATGCAAGAAGCCTGGAAAAGAAGTCCTGGAAAAACAGAAGGCCTAAAAAAGAATTGTGTGGTGTGGCTAATTTTCTAGGAAGAAAGAATGGGAACCGTTGGAGACAGAGATAGATAAAATTAGGGAGCAAATGAACACGGAGGTAGATAAAATCAAAGATGGGTCGAGGCGAAATGGACAAAATAAAGGAAAGCGATCAGTAAGCTGGAAAAACAAATTAATAGTGCCTCCACAGAGATGGTTAACGAAAATGCAATGGGGGGATGCTTGACTTGAGTTTGAACTTGATAAAGTTCAAGAGGGTATAAAAGATGTCAAGATCATTTCATTTCCATGAAGCCGCCTCAGTTCGACGGAAAAAACTCCATGGGCAAATTACCGCCGGCAGTTTGGCAGCGGCCAAAGCAAACCGATGGAATGTAGGGGGAAAGAGCTGTAGCACTGACACTTTGCATTACGCGGGAGAAGCGTTAAAATTCTACAAACTCTCACCCACCGCCCAAGAACAGGAGGACTATGATCAGCTGATTAAACATCTAGAAATACGATATGGCCAGGCCCATTTGGAACACGATACCACTCCCAACTGAAAAATCGCTGCCAGAAATCGGGCGAATCCTTACAAGAATTCGAAGCTGACATTGCGCGCTTTCGTCTCGCATATCCAGCCACACCGGAAAATGCAGGAGCGATTACGGTTCAGGCATTCTGGATGGACTCCGTGACAGAAACCAGACAAAGCGCTGATATTAGCTCGCCCAACACATCTCAGTAGACGACTGGCAGCGCTTGAATTCGAAGCAGCAAAACAATGCTGCAAAAGCCAAAATAAAGTTCAAACGATTGAGAAAGACTCACAGGAGCCTGCTAACTTGGAAGCCGCCATAAGAAAAGTGATGAAGGAAGTGTTGCCTGAGAGAAAGACAGATAAGATGCTGGAATTGGGCAAAATTGACAATGGCGAGCAATGTCCAAACATCGACCGATGCAGGAAAACAAGAGGTCGACGAGAAGGTCAATCGTCTGGCATGTGTCCGTCAAGCCCGGTTAACAACGCATATGTCGCTATCCTTCCGACAGAACAAAGGTGTCTTCGTAGAGCGGTCTCATCAATAACGAGCCTTGAACCAGTGCTAGATACAGGTGCGACTAGGACAATTCTCGGCCTCCTTTGCCCGAACACCAGAACGGATTAACCGACAACTTGGAAGCTACGCACAGCAACAGGGAGCCAGCTACTGTATATGGCGAGCTACCGATTAAAGTAATTTTGGGCAGCACTAAAGTGAAACATCAGGCACTGTAGCGGACATCGAAGACGATGCAATCATCGGAATGGACATCATGAATTCCAGAGGGTTTGAATTGATTTCAAAGGCGCCCTCGGTCACGGAGAAGGCTGGTGCCTTGCGGGAGAAGTGAGGAGTTGATCCGTGTGCTGTTGGCTGAAGATTAAGCGTACCTGGGAGAGGGCTGAAACCATTCTGGAGGCTCGCCTGACGGGAGTGCGAGCAGTGGAGACGGGTGATGCTCGAGCCCAAACTTCATGATGAGAAAATTGACGGGGATTGCACTAGGGAAGACCTTTTGCGGCTGACAAATTTGCGCCGGTAAGGGTCATGAATGTCAATTATTTCCCAGTGACCTTGAAGAAAAGGAACAATTTTGGGGCACTGCTCGTCAGTTTCATCTGTGATCCGGCGACAGGTACGATTAGCCAACCCAACAACCTGCCCACAGAACTAGAAAAATTAGTTGCCATCTCTTCCAAAGACATAAAACCAGCTCAACAGCCCAAACTAAAATTTAGTCAAAAGTACCAAGACATCTTCGATACAAGACAAGGAAAAGGGGTCGAACTACGTGGTCCAGCACAAGATTGATACTGGAGGTGCCCGGCCGATCCGGCAATCAGCAAGAAGACTTCCTCTTGCCAAGAAAAAAAGAGGCTGACAAAATAGTCAGCGATATGGGAAAAGAAGGAGTTTCGAACCATCTGACAGTCCCTGGTCCTCTCCAGTCGTACTGGTGAAGAAAAAGGATGATCGACACGCTTTTTGTAGACTATCGCCAACTTAATAATGTCACGAAGAAGGACAGTTACCCTCTCCGAGAATAGATGACACCCTAGACACGTTGGCTGGTTCCACGATTTTCTCGACCCGATCTGAAGAGTGGATACTCGGCAAGTAGAACTGGCTCAGGAAGATCGAAAAGACCTTTACCATCGGCTCAGGATTGTGGCAGTTCACCGTTGCCATTCGGGCTCTGTAATGCTCCCGCCACATTCGAAAGATTGATGGAAACAGTAATGAAGGGACTCTCATGGAACACGTCTAGTGTATCTCGACGACATAATTGGGTCGGCAGATCGTTCGAGACCACGCGGAAAACTGGAGGAAGTATTCTGCGACTGAGGAACTCGAGTTGAAGCTGAGCCCTAAGAAATGCCATCTGTTCCAAAAGAAGTACGATACCTCGGCCACGTTGTCTCTGGGGAAGGAGTAGCAGTGGATGACCAGAAGATCAAAGCTGTTAAGGATTGGCCCATCCCAAAAGACATTCACCAACTTCGAAGTTTCCTGGTTTATGCACATACTATCGCCGATATGCGCTGGGATTCGCCAACATCGCTAAACCACTGACCAGGCTCACGGAAGGCCAAACAAAGTTCCAGTGGTCCGAAGAATGTCAAGACTCATTCAGAAGCTGAAAGGAGCTTTGATCAACGCACCTATACTGAGCTATCCCCTACCCAAAGGGAAATTCATTTTGATACGGACCAGCAACGGGGACTTGGAGCTTCCCATCTCAGATCCAGGAGGGACAGGAGAAGGTCATTGGTTATTTCAGCAAGACGTTTTAGCAAACCCGAGCGCAATTACTGTGTCACCAGGCAGAGCTGTTAGCTGTTGTAAAGGGAGTGGAGCACTTCTACAAGTACGTGTATGGAAGAAGATTCCTGTTGAGAACTGACCATGCAGCTCTCAAATGGCTCTTACAGTTCAAAAATCCTGAGGGTCAGTAGCACGCTGGATCGAGAACTCCAAGAATTCGAGATAGAACATCGAGCCGAACTAGCCATAAGAATGCAGATGCCTTGTCGCGAAGACCATGTCCAGATTGCTCACATTGCCGACGAGCAGAAGAGAAAGAAGCAACACTTTGTAGAACCGCGGCAATGGATGACAACTGAATGACAGCAAGATCCAGAAAGACCAAGAGAAAGACCCCGACCTTGGCTTAGTCGTCAGCTGGAAGAAGGGGCGAATCGAAGACCATCATGGCAGAAGTCGCAGGTTACTCGCCGGCTGTTAAGTCCTATTGGGCACAATGGAACTCTCTTATTCTGACAATGGGATCCTGAAACGTGTGTTGGAGGCCGGAGATTGGTGGGGAAGACAGACGCCAAATAATTGTTCCAGGAACAGAAGAGAGGAAGTGCTGCGGAAATCCATGATGGAGTCGCTGGAGGACATCTGGGAGTGACGAAGACCCTGCAGAAAGTGAGGGCAACGGTTTACTGGGCCAATTGTCAAGCTGACGTCCAGGACTGGTGCAGAAAGTGCGCTGTATGCGCTGCTAGCAATGGACCTCGAATACGACCCAAGGCCCCGATGCGTCAGTACAACGTAGGCAGCCCGCTCGAGAGAATCGCCATTGATATCGCCGGCCCGTTTCCCGTATCCGACAACGGGAATAAATACATCCTGTGGCAATGGACTACTTCAGTAAGTGGGCGAAGCTTGCCCTGCCCAACCAGGGAAGCCATCACCGTCGCCGACGTCTTGGTGAAAAGATGGATATGTCGATTCGGTATTCCAATGGAGCTGCACTCGGATCAAGGCAGAAATTTCGAATCCAACCTGTTCCAAGAAATATGTCACTGCTGAACATCCGCAGAGACAAGAACCACGGCCCTACATCCGCAGTCCCTGGAATGGTGGAACGGATGAACAGGACGATCAACCGCCACTTGTCCAAGGTTGTCTCTGACCATCAAAGAGACTGGGACCAGTATCTTCATTTGTTCCTGATGGCCTATCGATCCGCAGTACACGAGTCAACCGTCAAACTCCTGCTAGTATTATAATGGGCCGAGAACTGCGACTGCCTGTGACCTGAAGTTTGGGATACCGCCAGGACAAGACACTGCGGAGAGGGGCTACGTCAGCAAACTTCGGCAGAGAATGGAAGACATCCACGAACGAGTCCGGTTGAACATCCAGAGTGCCAGCGATAAAATGAAAGACCTATGACATCAAGGCCGATGCTGGAGGATTTAAGGTTGATGACCTGGTTTGGCTGTACAACCCCAAACGTCGTCGTGGACTATCACCAAAGTTTGGAACTCGTGGAAAGCCGATAAGATCGTGAAAAGGATAAACGACCTTGTGTACCGAATCCATAAGCACCCGGAGGGAAACCAAGGGTCGTCCATTTCAATAGGTTGGCCCCTACGCTGAAACCATGACCAAGTTCGCAATCCAAGCCACCGGAGGATGACATGACGTTCGAGAGTTCATGTCCTTGTATTCAAACGGGCAGAAAGTTCTACATGGGGTTACTAGAGAGGAGTCACGAGACCCCTTTTTGAGGTGCCTGCCTGACTACGCACTAGCGACTGTGTGGCAGAAGATCTTCGAATGTCCAGGGGCACGCCGTAGTGTTTTCAGAAATTTGGTCAACTCCAAACACTGCGGGAGCAGAATCCAGAAGTTGGTGGGGTGCTACAGTTGAAGAAAGGCCAGAGAAACATCTACTACCTAGTTACCAAGAGGCATTCCCAAGATAAACCGTCCCTATGAGGGTGTCTGGAAGAGTCTCAGCAAACTAAGAGACACTATGGTGGACCAGAATCTGGTGGATCTAGCAATGCCAAAATTGTCCTGTGGTATTGATGGGTTGGACTGGAGAGTCATAAGAAGTATGCTGGAGGCGATATTCAGATCCAGCGGCGTCAAGATTTTGGTTTGCTGTAACCCTCTTCCCGACCGGTCATGAAGACCGTGGAGGTTACTTCCATCGAACTTCACGGTCCAAATATGGGGGGTCGCAGATATCGTCAATCTCCAAGGATGACATTTCGGGACGAAATGTCTTTAAGAAGGGGCAATGTAACACCTAGGCCGGGACCTGTCGCCTTTTTTCGCTGCCATCGACAACGATGATGTCATCCCCGGAGATATTCGAGAACAATCCAAGCACGCCGCCGCGGATAACAACGGTCGATATTGGAAATAACTGAACATGCTGGTAGCCAACCGCCGGAATTGAAACATCGAGAATGCTGTATCGGAGATAAATAGGCAGCCCTCAAGAGGGAGTGGAGTTTTCGGCGAGTCGATAACATCGAGCTATACAGTGGCGTAGCCAGTAATATAAATTAGTTGTCAATTTAAGTGTGAAATAAATTAGTAAAACCAAGTTAAGTTTATTTATGTTACAATATACTTAAAAAAAAATATCTGTTCAAGATTCTTTTTCTTTTTTGAACCCACAGACATTCAGGAAATAAAATTAATTTTCAGAGAAATAAAAAAAAAAGTTTCTTCTGGGTGGGATGATCTTTTTCTCAGAATAATTGATAAATTGCCGGATGGTGCAATACAAATTTTGGCAGAGGCAATTAATATTTCATTCTCCCAAGGATCATTTCCTGCCTGTTTAAAAATTGCCACAGTAATTCCACTATATAAAGGCGGAGATCATGATGTCCCTGCCAATTTTAGACCGATATCCCTGTTACCAATCCTATCAAAAATAATAGAAAAACTGGTAAAAATAAGGGTATCATCCTTCCTGATCAAGTTTAACATACTAAGTTCCAATCAGTTTGGCTTCCAAGCCTCAAAAAGTACAAACGATGCAATTTTTTCCTTTCTAGAAAATCTTTACCTTAATCTGAATGATAGAGAGGCGCGCGGCAGTTTTTGTGACTTATCTAAGGCGTTTGACTGGTAAATCACAGAATACGCTGAAAAACTTGAAATATATGGATTCAGAGGCAATGCATTGTCTTGGTTTAGATCTTACTTAACTGAACGTGCCAAAATGTCTCACTTAATGGAATTAATCCAATGAATGTGCTGTCAACTCTGGTGTCCCACAGGGCTCGGTTCTGGGACCTCTATTATTCTTGTTGTATGTCAACGATCTGAATCAGTTGAATCCAGGGTAAATTAACAATGTTTCGGATGACACCACTATCCTATGGCATGATAAATCATTACATCTATTCGATCACATCAGTGTGGATGTAATAAGGGTGAAAGAGTGGAGCGATGCAAACCTCCTATCATTCAATGTCAACAAAACGAACATTCTATCATTCAGATGTAACATCAGGAGGTTTCATTAGATGATGGAATAATTAGCAATTCCGCGGAAAATAAGTTTTGGGATTACTTATTGATGAAAGTTAAGATTCGAAGCCACATTAACGAAGTTGTGCAAAAGATTAGCATCGGTTGCTTTGCGACGTAGTGTTTCTCATTTAACTGGATATTGCTAATGCTAGAAGGTTTATTTTCATTAGTAGAGTCACATCACGCTATGGCATATGCTTTGGAGTATATGTTCGATCAACTGTTTGAAAGGGTCTTCACCCTTCAAAAAAGAGCCATTAGATGCTTATGTAAAGCTAAATGCGCGATTCATGTAGACCATTGTTTTAGAGCAAAGGATTTTAACACTGGCAGGTCTTTTCATTTTAGAGACAGTATGTCTAATTCACAAGAAATACGAAATGAAATAAACAACTCTTCAGTATATAATACACGCTTAAGACACCATATTGCTCTACCGCCCTACGCCAGCTCTTACTCAAAATCCTCTTATTTACAAGAGCAAAAATTATTTAATCACCTACCCAGCAATTTAAAAGAAATACAAAGTGTATTTAGATTCCGAAAAGAAGTGAAAGAGTTCTTGGTTGTGAGGGCCTATTATACTACAGAGGAATTTTACGAAGATCAATTTAACTTGACTGTAATTAATGAGATCAAGTAAGATGCAACCTTTTAGATTTTCCATTTTATTTCAAATCATTAGTTAATGTCGACCTCAATCTTTTATTTGTATTATTTATTTACTATCTTGTATATTGTCAAAAAACTGTTGTTAACATTTGTATATTGGCACTATTAACTTTTTGCCTTTTTACCTTTTAAATTTAGGATTCCAGACTTTGTCAATGAGATAATATCTATCTTCGGACAATAAAGTATATTTGATTGATTGATTCCTCTTGCACATTGCGAATAACTTTGGGAGTAATTCTGTTGATTTCGATCCTAATTCGATTTTTCAACTCTTGTAGATTTTGCGGCCTATCTACATAGACCTTCGATTTCAAATAACCCCACAAGAAAAAATCCAGTGGCGTAAGATCTGGAGATCTTGGGGGCCCCTCTATCGGTCCGCGTCTACCAATCCACCTCCTAGGAAAAACAGTTCAAAAACTCGCGAACATCACGTGCATAGTGCGGGGTTGCACCATCTTGTTGCAACCAAATACTTTCATTTGGTGAGTTAAGATTGTTGGCGTTTGGAAAAATATTGGCAAGGCTAGGTATGAGTTCATTTCTTAAAAATTCCAAGTAACGCTCCCCTGTGAGATTTCCTTCGAAAAAATACGGGCCAATAATCCTGTTGTTTATTATCCCTGCCCAAACATTGACTTTCTGAGGGTATTGAGTATGCACGTCCATCATCCAGTGAGGATTATCCCTAATCCAATATCTGCAATTCTGACGATTTACTGAACCATTTAGGCAAAACGTAGCCTCATCGGAAAACAGAATTTGTTTTATAAAACGTGGATTGCGGTTACACAAATCCTGCATTATTTCACAGAACTCCACACGGCAATCGGGATCACCATCATTGAGTTGTTGATGTAGCTGTACTTTGTATGGATGGTACTTTTCTGCTTTAAGAATACATAATACAAAACTTTGGGATATGTCAAGGTCTGCTGCAATTTGTCGTGAAGTATTGTGAGGATTATTCTCTACACCCAATAGAACATCAAGTTTCACGTTTTCTTCTATTTTAGGACGTCCAGCATTCAGAATATGTTTGACATGACCAGTTTCTCTAAATTTTTTCTCAATCTTACTGACTGTTGAACGACTGATAGGTCTATTTCGATACTTCGCATTGAACAAGTCGCATACCTCTTGCTGATTTCTGGTTCTACCTCCGCATCCAATAAAAATAAAAATTTCTATGCATTGGGTTTCACTTAAAGTAGCCATAGTTTACTTCTAGAACCTTTTCACTTAGAATTTGTGAAGAATATTTGTTGATATTTCAACTGACATTTGTTTGACACTAACTTGCCTATTATGGCAATAATTTGTGATTGTCTTTTGTTTCCATTTTAGGCTAGGAAATAGCTAACTTTTAATATTTGGAAAGGAACCATTGGGTTTAGTAGAGCACTGATCACTAGTCTGCCAGGGCAGTCTAAGGGATTGGGAGCTTGGATCAAAAAAGTAAAATTTTCCATTTTTCAACACGCTTCATTATCTTTTCTTGTAACTAAATAACTCACAATGAATAAAATCTTGGAAGTAAATATTCACCCACTTCCAATCTTCCTAATAATCTGAAATTTGTCACACATATCAAGGACCAACAATACAAGAATTTCATAATCATAATGTAATAATAATAAAATATATTTTCCAAACTCCAACAATCCTAACTCACCAAATGAAAGTATTTGGTTGCAACAAGGGGTGCACCCCGCACTATGCACGTGATATTCGCAAGTTTTGAATAACTATTTTCCTAGGAGGTGGATTGAGAAGCGACGATAGAGTGGCCCCCTAAGATCTCCAGATCGCCCCTGGATTTTTCTTGTGGGTTTTTTGGGAAATCGAAGGTCTATGTAGATAGGCCGCAAAATCTACAAGAGTTGAAAAATTGAATTGGGGATCGAAATTAACAGAATTACCTGAAGTTATTCGCAATTGCAAGAGGAATGTGTCCGTAGATTTGCTTATTGTCAAGAGACTGGTGGATGGCATTTAACATCTCATTTAACTGTTCTATTTTGTTGGATATAAAGTTATTTTTTTATTGAAATAAAATATTAATTTTGTTCACCCTGTAAAAAAAAAACCCAATTAATCATTATTATTGAATGCAGAAATTGAAAGGCTTTGATGAGGGTTCACAAGACATATTTTTTCCAACTAAAAAAATTCCCGACACCCCCTTAAAACCAGTGCATAACTTCTTTAGAATATACATAAAAGAATCGGCATTTTAAAATAAAAATCGACCTATTTCAGGATTTTTGTCAAAAGTACATGACTTGCGAAATATCGAATTTGTTCCATAATTTTGAAGCGCACTGTATACTACTATTTCAATAACTTTTTCAATTGGGGGTAGTGTATCAATTGGTCTGAATTCTAATGCCTCTGTTGGATTGGGAATTTTTGGAACGGGAACCACAGAACTCAACTTAAATTTGTCAGGAAATGTACCCTTGTTTTCCCGGGAGGAAATTTAGAGATTATACCAAATAACCAGTTTAAAAAAGCCTCAAGGAATTTAAAAAACTGAGTAATTTTATTGAACTGCCTTTGTTTTAAAATGAGAATACGATGGATTTTCCAAATCGTTTATGGTTATTTTCAAACTCACAAAATCTATTTCAATTGCAACGTACCTTTAGAAAAATTCAAAAAAGCCTTTCATAGAATTTGATATTTCTTTCAAAATATCGATAAAAAAAAGAGTTGAATTATTTGGTTTCCCGTTCAGTTTTAACAAGATTCACTGAATTTTCATTGCTAAAGTTAATATTATGTATTTTATTGGTGGTTTTCACCTTTTATCAATTTTTTTAAGTTTTCCACATTTTTTAGTATCATTCCTTTTTCATCAATTTTATTCTTATAATATCTTTTTTTTAGTTTCATCAAATTTACAACTGACTTTTTTTTTTTAAATAATTCCCACTGTACTTTTTATCTCCCACTTTTTTGAAATTTTGTGGGTTTTTGTCTTTTCTTTTGTTTTGAGTTTTACTTCCCATCAAACCACGGAACTTGGTTATTCTTATAATTTATGGTAATAAAGGTATTTTCATCCAAAATTTGTTTACAACTATTTTCAAGATCTGAATATATTTCATTAATATTATTAGAATTTGTCAACCGCAGCGTCTATGTTTGTTGATATCATGAAATACCCCATTATTTAGTTTTCATCTAAAATTATTGATAGCCTAGGAGTTTCGGTAAATTAATACGATAACAGAGTGATTTAATCTTGGGATAGTCATGAACATGGACATTAATATCAGTTTCATTTGATAAGGGAAATAATCAATCAAGGGATTGCTGCTATTGCAACACGAGTACATTTGTTTACTAACTGTTCAATGCAGTAGTCTTTGGGTTATTTCTTTAATCTTTTAGTATAGAATTGCTCACTTAGGTAGTCAATATTCACATCACCTATTAATAGACACCTAGTATTACCCACAAAATACTTATCGCACATTCTTCAAATTTCCAAGAAAGTGGCATGGCTAGATTAGGCAGGATACAGACCTCCGATCATCCATTTTTTCAAATTGAGGTTGACCTCAACAAATTGACACCAATAGTTTTTTCCCAAAATAGTTTTCTTCTTCACTTTAAATTTCACATTTTCTTGAAGATAAATGATCACGCCTCCAGTATGTCGGCTCTTTGAGTCACATCTAACACATGAATGATTTATGAACAAAATCGCGTCTTTGATAAAAAATGTGTTCATTTCTTGGCGCATTCACATTTAGCGCCCGATTTTGAAAATCAATGTTCAATTGTTTTGGCTTCACATAGGCTATCCTTATTATCAATATTTGAAGTTAATAAATATATGGAGTATGCAAGACATGCGAGAAGGCTCACATCGCCGCAAATAGACAGTGCCTTGTAAAAAAATCGTAACCGTGAAATAGCAGCGGTGGATGTTGAAAATTTTCTGTTTTAAGTTTTGAGGTAAGTGGCGAAAGTTCGGTTATGTGCGAGTTTGTTTACATTTTAGCACAAACCATTATTTAGCGGACGTTTTTATGTTGATGAACAATTATTTCTTATTTTGTGTTGAAGTTGAAAAAAACGATTGAAATATTTTGAATAACGATGAATTTATAAAAAATCAATTTTATAGTTCATATTGGGATGGTTGACGTTAAAAAAATGTTATAAAATATTTTAAACGAATGTGAATTTATAATTTCTAATCGAAAAATTCAAAACTCCAATTGGCAAATAGACAGTGCCATGAAAAAATAAACATTGTATGCTTTTGAGGTTATATTATGTTTCTGGTCCATGCTAATATATTTAATTCATGTAATACTCACTTTATTTACTTATTCAGTGATATCAAAAATATAATTGGTAATGTTCAACTTCAAACATCGCCACTTTCCACGTTTTTTTAGTTGGAAATTAAAAAACAGAACAAATACAATACCTAAAATCATTTAAAGCCCCTCTGTGGGAAGTGCATATTAGCCTCAAAGAAACATATCATGCCGACATTTTCAAAAATCCAAAACCTCCCAGGGATGTTTCTCCTAGTAACAACCTGGGCTATTGTGATTCAATATTGATTGTGAAGGATCTCTTAAGTGTAATCTTGAAAATATTATATTTTATGAAAATTCACTACTGCTGTGTACACTACGATTCCAAATCGAAAATTAAAGTTCTGTATTTTGTGTAAAATTTTGTATATTTAAGCAAAGCGCTTTCGGCCTACGGCCATCTTCAGTGCTTATCTCTCAAGAGAATAAAAAATCATCTTGATTGAAGTAAAGCTTGTGAGCATTCTCACATGTGTTGCAGACAGCACACTGTCTTACCACGGCTGTCTGGCCGTTGGCCAAAACAATTTTAAAAAGTTTAAACAAAGTGGAATTAGACCAAAGTTAGGAAATTTATATTAATTTGAACATTATAAATGTGATTCTTTGAACCAAGAACATACAACACATGTGAGAATGCTCACAAGCTTTTCTTCAATACATTGAAGACTGTGAGTTTCTGAATTTGTTTATTTTAACTGAATTATCTCAAGCTGTTATGAAAGTCAATCATATTTTGAATAAAATATCTTTTTCCTCAACACAAATAAACTCAAACTCAATTGTTCTAAAACTAAAGCAATGATTATTTCCACAAAAAAATAAAATCAATCAAATTGACATCGACTCAGTTATAATTAAAATTTATGATGAACCCATTGAGATTGTTCAAAAAAACAAATACTTGGTTTTATGATCGATAACACATTAAACTTAAGGATCATTGTCAATCTTCACAGTAAAATAGCAAAAAAAATTTTTTTTTCTTCACTGTGTCAGTGCCATCGAGCTTCCCAACGGTTTTAGGGTCTATAACACAATAATCCAACCCCACTACGTTTACTGTGCCAGCCTGTTATCATTATTTGATGGTAATAATATTGAATCTTTGCAGAAGGTAAAATAGAGGAATGCGAATTATTTTGAAATGCAAAGATTTACACCCATCACAATTATGCATCAAGTAGAATTTTCTATTCCTCTATGATTTTCATTTTCAAAATATTATGTGGCAAGCACCCGCTTACTTTAATCAGTTTATCACATTCACCAGTGAAATTCACGATTATCCCAGAAGGCATACCAATCTTTATGTTTCTCGTACACGGATTCCCAATCTATGAACTCCATCTTCCATCGAGGGGTTTTTTTGAATTTAATAAGCTTCCATTAGAAATAAAGCAGTCTTGTTGGTGAAAAATTCAAGGATGTTTTGGTTGAGTATTTGAAATCAAAAAAAACAGATAAGTCAACTTGAACATAAAATTTGATATTTCTTATTACTTACTAGAATAATCTCAAAAATTTCAATTTGGTTAATTATTATTATTTCAATTTGTTAAATTATTATTTCAATTGGTTTTTATTATTATTATTATTGTATTTATACCTATATGGTTTATTTGTTTATTTAGTATGTTTCTACTTATTGTTTCCCAATAAACAGTTCTGTTTAGACGGAATAAATATTACTAGACAATTCACTTTGTTAATTGAATTATTCATAGTAATGTTTAATTAGGACTTGTAAAGTAAAATGTATGTATATTAGGATTCCTATTTCAATAAACAATTTCAATTTCAATCAAGAATTTTTATTCTCATGACAGATAAGACAAGATGGTATAGGCGAAAGGCTGTTAAATATACAAAATTTTACACAAAATACAGAACTTTAATTTCCGATATTATACAGGGTGTAACATAAGTACTTAAAATATTCATGACGTATTCCTGGCAATTTTAAGGAAAAAACAAAAAACTTTGTTTGGAAATGCTTTTTTTGATACAGGGGTTATAATTTTTTTTGTTCGCTTTTTTTAAAAAACTTTTCAAAAATTGTTTTTGCACTAAATTTTACCCGGGGTTTTTTTTTGGGGGAAAATTTAATTTTTTTTAATTTTCTTAAATCTAGAGGGGCCCTTTGCTATTATTTTTTCAAATTCCCAACTTTTTT
>JAFIRS010006884.1:0-30792 GCA_018342105.1 Gonioctena quinquepunctata | reverse complement strand
TGATATTCAACGCACCACAATCCGCAGTTCACTTTAGCTCCCCCACAGGACAAACGCCCCCTCGTTGGAGAAAAGGATTATGAAGGTCATGACTACAAGAATATGTACCTCCCCCACAACTTTAGTCAAGGTCAAACAAACATCGAGATCAAATCTTAAGGTTGCCAAAACAATCCCAACTAAAACCAAAGGTCAAATCTCAAAGTAAAAACAAATTTATGAATCTCAAGGTCAAACCCCGGGTAAACTAGTCGAATCTCAAAGTCGCAAAACCCCCCCATTCAAAACTCTGACAAATCTCAAAGTCAAACCCCAAGGTCAAACACACACACATTGCCCCCCCGAACTTTAAAGTGTGACGTCTGTGGGGGGGGAGACCCAGAACCGGCTTAAATCTCCTACTAAAATCCTATCCCAAAAAAAATCCATGTTTCTTCCCCTTTTTTCTAACCTCTTTCCCTTACCCAGCTCCATCGGTACACCTATGAAAAAAAGGAGTCTCTTCTGACTAGCAAGTTCAGAAATCCAACTTGATAACGGTTTGATATCAAATGAGCTGTTTAGGGGGGAAGAGTGTGGTAAGATTTCAAAAAAGAAAAATATTGCAGAAAATATTCAAAGGGTTTTTTTTCGATAAAACCTAAAAACCCCCCACTCTGCGAGAATTCCCCCATGGTGAAAAAAAAACAATAATGTGATATGATGCAATTTTCTATGAGTGATTAATATTAGTTAAAAGGAAATTGAATGTTATTATCAGTCCTTCAGCATTGAAAATTGTTTTTGTTCAATCAAAAGTAACACGTGAATGGGGATTTCAGTGTGAGTTAATAAAACTGGAGCGTTCCTTTTTAGAGAGATCTGCCAAAGAATACCTGTTTTTCTTCTTTGTGATTTTTCCCCAGCCTCATGGAAATACTTTTGTCATTGATCTTAACTTCCTTGCATCCAAAAAAAATTTTTGCACCCGTGACGGCCTTTGCGAAATTTGTTCTTCAAAGTTGGTGGAATTTTATAACAATTTTTTCTTCCCGTTGTGCCTTAATTAAATTGATCTCGTTCTGGAATGGTTTTTTAGTTTTTCTTCCAAAAAAATTTGGGAATGATTGCTATCTTTTTTAAATTTTTATCTCCCCAAAACTTTATTTCTTCCCAGGGAACCCATGTTTATCTTTTTACAGATTTTAGAATTTTTCTACTTTCATCATTATTTGTCATTCTAATCAATTTTAAGACTTTATTAATGAAATCTAATCCCAAATCTCCTAAAAAACCCAATGTATGTACAAATTTCTATGAAATTTATTTTTAAATGTTTTGCTTTCATATTTTTATATTTTCATCACTTTTCCCACACGATCCTCTCGACATCTCATTGGTAGGTTTCCTGTTGATAAGATTTATCATACAGGATGTTCCAAATTTATATATCAATTGATCTACTTGTAATACAATGCTTTTTATAAATTTCACTTTTCAGGTACTTTTACTTAATATTATTCAAATTATTACTAGGATTATTAACTATTGTAGGTATTACTGATGCAAATAAATATTATTATTATATTAAATGATTTAATTGTGCGTTTTCCGGATGTATTGTTTCAATATTTTTTGAAATACTTCAGGACTGCCCATTTTAAACTATGATGACTAGAGATAGTATAAGTTTCTAGAATGTAAAAGTAAAAAAATGTAAAACAAACATAGAAAAACGATAACTGAAATACCATAAAATAATTATAAGTTTAATTTTTTTATAATATTTCGACAGTTTCAAACCCTTCAAAAATCTATATATATATATATATATATATATATATATATATATATATATATATATTTTATATTTATATATATATATATATATTTATTAAATATATATAAAATATATATATTTATATAAAAAATTTATATATATATATATATATATATATATATATAATTTATATATATATATATTTATATATATATATATATAAATATATATATATATATAATATATATATAATATAAATATATATATATATATATATAATATATATATATATATATATATATATTTATATTTATTTTTATATATATATATTTTTTTATATATATATATAAATATTTTATATTTTATATATATATATATATATATATATATATATACAAAAAAAATTAAAAAAACAAAAAAAATTTATTATTTGGAAAATTTTTCTATTTTTTAAAAGGGAATACAAGTTGAGTTTGGTATTTCTGCAGTTTTTATTTTTGATTTTTTGCACTTTTGGTTGGGATCCACTTTAATGTTTTTTTTAAAAAAATAGAGGTTTTTGGTACTAAAATATTGTAATTACTAAATAAAAAAAGTTTCTGCCCTTTGGGAGCAGAAAAAAGATAAAAATAGAAATGCCAAAAGTTTTATATATATTTTTCTATGATCAAAAAAAATTTGGGGTTTTTTGTTTGTTTGTTTGTTTATATGTGGGGTAATTTAACTACTAAAACAAAAGGGGAAAATGAATAAGGGATATTGGAAACAAGAAAGGAAACGAAAAAGTTTGGGGACAACCAAAGAGGAACATAAAAAAAAATAAAATGGGACAAAGTCCAAGGAACCAGTTAGTTGTTTGGGTAATTTGGGGTTGGGGAAAAACAGCACTGGAGTAGTAAGAAGCGAAAAAAAAAAATATATGCAATTTTCCCCTTAAGAATGAAAAAGAAAGAAAAACTCAAATGAGGTTTGTCATTCTGGTTTAAAAAATATAAACTATTGCTAACCAACCAAAAATTCCTTTGATCTTATTTTAATCTAGAATTAAACAAGGTGGGAATTTCAAGGGGGTTAAGTGGACCTCGTGTAAAAAAGGGGAAAAAACTTTAAAAAAATGAAAAAATGATTTTTTAAAAAAAAAAAACCTTCCGCGCCCATTTGTCTATAAACCCTGATAGATGCAAAATAAAGTTGGTGTGATGCAATTGTCTGACGAGGTTTAGGGGAAACGGACGGTGACCCCCTTTTTTATTTTAAAACCGAAAACCCCCCCCCTATTTTTATCTGTATTTTGTTTTTGGGTTTTCCTTGATCTTTTGGGAAAATAAATATTTTTTTAAAAAAGTGGGTAAAAAAATTTTTTGTTTTTTTTTTGTTTGTTGAACTGAAACGTAGTGAAACCCGGGCCAAACAGGGGGAGGGGAACGTTTTTTTTTCCAAGAATAGGTACTAATTTTGTATTTTTTAAATTTTTCAGTTAACTTAAAAAAGGGCCCAAATTATGAAAGGAAGTCAGGAAGAGTTCCTTTCCCAAAAAACAAAGAAAAAAACAAGTTGGCAATCAGAAAGGCACGATTAGGTAGGATATCTAGAAAAAAATGACTGAAAAAAAATTCCCTTCCAAAACAACCGAAAGTAGTAGAAAAAAATGATTTTTGTTTCCCGTTCATGAGGTTCTTATAACAAGATATCTGGAAAAATTTTTTAAAACCAGAGTGGTAGATAAACATTCAAAGAAAAAAAAAAAAGTTCTTGGGGTTTGTTTTTGAAACGGAAATTTTTTTTCTTTCCCACATGTGTAAAAATTTTTTTTTAACTATTTGTTGTTTCCCAAATGATTTAAATACATTAAACTTTTTTTTTGGACCAAATACAATTTTAAAAAAACCATTTGTAACCATAATGGCCTCTTTTTTTCTGCGGGAAAAGTGGGCACAAAAAAAAATTTTATTTTGGGAAATGAACATCCTAGAACCCTAATTTTTTTCCCGAACAGTGAATTTTTAGGTATGGTATATTTCCCAAAAAAACCCCTGTAAAACTTTCTTCAGTTAAAGAAAAAAATCGAAAAATTTGGACCACTCAACCCCGCTCGCAGAATGAGGCCTCAGCAGACGGGTTGAAGTACCAGCAGATTTCAAAATATAAATATGATGTCCACTGAAGCCATTTGCGTACGTGGGGCATATATTTTTTGTATTAGCTTTCCACATTTTCTCGTCGTCCGTACATATGTCGAGAAATATTGTTCATCATATGAATAATTAGTGTATTAAACATTTTTGAGAAATGCTCATGGACAATTTAGAAAATGAAATTCATTCGAGGTTTCTCCATCCAATTTTCCAAGGAAAATTAAGTTATGGCATATTTAACCGGAAATTATTCAAAACCACGTCTATAGACATTTTGGGAGAAATATTTGCAGAAAAAACGGAGAAAAGATGTTCATAAATTTTCCTCAAGTGTATGATTCTCAATTTTGAAGTCGATAAAATGGAATACTTCTGAAAAATTCGTGGACAAAAATAACAAACCCAATTTTCATTGGTGAGGTTGGTTGGTTGGTTGGTTGGTTGAAAGCTGACGAGCCAGAGACAGGCTTGGCAATTAGCTTCCCCTGACACTGCGACCAGCTGGGGTCTATTGTATCACTCTGTCGTCAGTGGTTCCTCATTCAAACAGGTTTGTGCCTTCAATTAGGTTAAGAAGCCTGTTGATAAGGTTTAGCGGATTCATGCCTGTTTCCGGGCTGATCTCTCCAAAGGTTCCGTGTCGCCTACTACTTAGGCGTCACAGTCGAAGATTATGAGGGGCTGTTTCCTCCTTTTTACATAGCCTACCCCACTGTTCTTGCGTCGCATGTTTTCTTGCCCATTTCAGTCAACAGACCATATTATACGAGCCTTCGTTCTGTTCAGGTTCAGAAGGTCAGCCGTCAGGGTCCGGTTTGATGCCTACAGACTTTGCTGTGTATTTCCGGTTTGATCCCAATATTGTTGGTGTCTTTATTCACTCGTGATCAGGTCCTGCATCGGTTTTTGATATTGCAGGTTCTGGCCGGAATAGCGTTCAGATGCTTGTCTAGCTAGCTGGTCCGCTTTGCCCGTTGCCTTAATGTTTCTATGACCTGGCACCCAATCAAGGTGACCTTGTTGTGTTTTGCCAGCTCGATGAAGTTCTGGAGGCAGTCCCAGACCAGTTTGGACTTTATCTGTATAGTATAGAGTTGAGTGCTTTGATAGCACTATGACAGTCAGATAGAATGTAGATGTGTTTTTCCTATAACCACTTTCTAGATTATTCTGAATGCATACCATGATAGCATGTATAGAAAAATCGAATTTAAACGGTTTTCTTCACATAAAGGATTCAATATAAAATTGAACCAGAGAAAGGTAGATCATATGTGAAGAAAAACCGTTTAAATTCGATTTTTCTATTCATTCCACTTCACATGGCACTTATCTCTCATGATAGCATGTGTTTCAGCTTGGAATATCGTGGAGCATTAGCCAAGTGGTATTATGTAATCCCTTCTTGGCCTCACCCCATGTATTCCTGCTCCCGTTCCTTCAACTGTCTTTGAACCGTCTGTATACCAGACTATGCCCGCAGTTGATTGTGATTCTATACTCGGGGCCCATCCAGATCCATCAATTCGTGTTTCGAATGGTTTTTCGAATGAGTATAGGGGTTGCATGTAATCTAAAATCATTTCGAGTTCTTCGATGTTGATTACATGAGTGATTCTGGTATGTCCAGTTGTTCGGATTCTCCAGTTTTTTGTTTGTTTCGTCTGTATGCACTCATCCTGGCCTCTACAATGACATGTGAGTCAAGGGGTTTGAGGTTTAGGATGATTTCCATCGCAGCTGTTGGAGTGCTATTCATTGCACCCGTGATACACAGACAGGCAAGCCTCTGGATTTTCCCAAGGTTGGTTGGCTTCTGCCTGTCTTTGATTTGTTTTTGGCCACCATGGCGTGAGGTTCAAATTCCTACAGAGATTGAACAGGCACATGCACGCATAAATACATTCTTCGATTTTCATAATTACTCATTCAGAATCGCTGGTGAGTCAAAATTACTCTCGCGTTATGATATACAATTTCAATTACCATTCATACGTTAGTAAGGAAGCTGTGCGAAAATGTAGCAAGCGATTGTCTAACGATGATACGTTTGTCAAATACTTGACATATTAGTATTTATTGTTTTTATAATGAGTATATGAAGAAAACGTGTGCTGTTACTAAAACATTTTCAATAATCTATAATTCATTGCATCTTCTGGAACGTTACCAGGGTGCTAATCATAAGTTATGAGAATCAACGAAAAGAGTCTGCTGAAGTGTTACTATGACGACTTCAAATGCAAGTCTGCTTGAGTGGCATTTTGTGGACTCTTCTCAGTATCCGAAGTAGGCATTTTGTAGAGCGTGTACCAAAGAAGTGTTTCAAAAACAACAGCAGCTCTGACTGAACTGACAAGTTGCACAATTGACATGAAACATTCTGTTGAATCTGACAGTTGATGTGAGAGACTTGGCAACTGCGAATTACAAAAAATATTCCAGTATTAGTATTGAGATTTTTGAGTACGAATCTTCAAGTTCGCGTGATCACTATACTAAATTCGAAACAATGAGTACTTGGGAGCATTCGATATAACGGTTTAGTATTGAATCTATTCCTTATATTCTCATTACTAAAAATGTTCATTGAATTCACGTCAACACATATTTCACTTAAATCAATATGATTCGTTACGTTTGCAGGTAAAACGAAACTGTGCGATTAGGTGTGTGATAGAAATGAGTGAGTGGAAAGTGAGTTACGTCTATGGTGAGCTGTGAGTTGGATAGATTGGATACACACATAAAAAGGATTTTTTTCTCTGAAGGAATATGCTTCGAATCAATAGTATGGCTTGTTTATATACCTATAATGGAATAAAATTTTGCTCGATCTGAGAATTTTTGATTACCAATTCAGTACTCTGTCACCAAGCGTATATGTTGCTTGAATTATAAAAAATATATATTATTTGTCTGAGTAAACCAACTTTTCTCCAAATGGAAAATACATGTTATCAGGGTATTACCAAATGAGTGCGAAAGTTTCAAGGGGGTGATTCCTAGTCGAAAATTAAAGGGTGTCTTTCATGTAAAATGAAAAATAAAAACATTTCATTGGTTTTTTTTCTTGAAATTTCTGGAGAGTTAAAAAGATGGAATTTCATGGGCATGTTCTACCAATAAAAAGGCTTTCCACGTTTTTTTTTTATTTTGTTGTGATCTTTCAAAGGGGTGGAACATGCAACCCCTGTGGAAGAGGGAAACATTCTCAATTGAATATTGAATAAAAAGATTTTGCTGTGAATTGAAAAATCGACGATAAAAATTAAGTTATTTTCTGTGAATATCTAACAGAAAATAACTACTTTCCTGAATGAAGTCACGCTGGACATTGATCTTTATCCAGTAGATATTCTGAAGAAACCTTAACTAAAAAGAAAAAATCTGGAATTGAAAATTTGCATTTCCATTCAGATAGTTATTTGATTTTCAATTCCAGTCTCAATTGAGAACTCATAAAGATGAATGCGGCAAAGAAGAATGTTTTCCAAAAGAGAGTACCCATCAGAAATCGTTTCAAGAGAAGCATCGCATTCACTAGATCTTCAATACATTTTTGTCGACGAAAATATATTTCACGATTCCACGATCATCGGGAAGACTGGAAGAAATGGGAAACACATTTTCAAAAATCAATCTTACTTTGCAATGATGGAAAAGTTAGAATCATTTCTTTTGGAGAGACACTTTGAAATTTGTGTTTTTTGAGATAGAAAATCAAATAACTATCTGAATGAAAATGAAAATTTTCAATTTCCGTTTTTTTTTGAATATCTAGCAGATGTAATTCAATGTCCAGCGTGGATTTAGCCGGGGAAGTAATTGTTTTCTGTTAGACATTCATAAGAAATGAACTAATTTTCACCCTGAATTTTTCAATTCACAGAAAACTCTTTCTTTTCAATATTCAATTGAGAATGTTTTCCTTTTCAACGTGAATACCCCACAAGAGGTTATCTTGACGATGCAAGAAAGTGACTTAAGTTTATCTTTCAGTCGCAGATGATTTCTCATCTGATTTAATGAACATCCTGTTCATATTTTCAACAAATCAATGCAACCCCCATTCCATTTTTTACCAGAACTTTTCAAGAAATTTCTCAATCGAAAAATATGTGTTAAAAAGAACAATTCATTATGAAACTTTTCTAACTTTCGTGTTGTGTTCGTAAAAGCAATAGTTTCCTAATAAAGAAATCAAAAACAACATTGTGCATGAACGGATCTTCTGTAAATGGTATCGAAAATATCTGTCACGTTTTGTTTGCACAACTTGTGACTTCAATCGTAGTATCTTGAAATTATTCCGCTTGTTTTAACTTACAATGTAGATATGTACCAGTAACATGTGTTGTTCTTATATGTAGAGAATATCGCATTGAAAATACAAACAAAACAAAATTATTTTGTTTCGTTAAAAAGTTCTTGTAAAAATAGAAAAGGGTTTGCATGTTTCACCCCTATGAAAGATCACAACAAAATAAAAACAATATTCATATGTAGCCTTCTCATTGGTTGAACATGCCCACAAAATGCATTTCTTTTCAAGAAAAAAAAAAGTATTTTTCCCATTTTTAGAAGCGTGTAATTTTTCAAGTAGAGACCAAAGAACTTTTGTTTACATGGAAGACAAGGAATCACCCCTTGAAAACTTTGGCGCTTATTTGGTAACACCCTGTATATGCTACTCTGTGTTCACTACAGTGATTCGATATTGGATTTCAGATATATCCTTTTCAACCCAGAATCAAGGAAAGTGGTTGTGGTTCAGTAGGTAGGTTTCAATTTTACCACGCAGAAGGTTCGGGTTCGATTCCTGGTAATGGATTTTCATTGTTAAAATCGGTTCCATAGTCAAGAATATTTTATTTCATAGTGAAACATTTGGTAAAACATTCGATAATCAACATGAATGAATCTGTAAAACGATTCCTTCGAATTTGGAATAATTTTTTTTTTAATCTTTCTACGTTGAAAATTTAAGTATAACATTGATTCTAGTGGTTTCATATAGTTTAAAATGTGATTTAGGAATTATTTTCATCAAAAGTCATTCGTGCTAGAGAATTTAGTCGAATTTTTTTTTCATTTTCTCTCAACCAATTTGCCTCTAGGTAATCCAACTCGTGCACTATCCAACTATGAAATGAAATACTTTTGTATCTGGAACCGATTTTGACAAGAAATATATCCATTACCTGTCTGTGGGTTTGTAATCAGATCTAACAAGTTGAATTTGACCCACTTTCCGTTATTTGATTGAGCTGAAATTTGGCAGGTATTCATAATTCCGCCAACAATGCATTATATAATTTTTGCTAGAAAAAAAAGGTTCCAAGTGGTGGACGAGTTTTGTGATTATGGTTCGATTCTATTGAAGATTGGTATGTGGGGGTTTTTGGGGACGGATATCACAACTTTTTTTATAAAAATTCATAAATTCAAGATAGTGGCTCCAATATGGCGACGTATTCTGTAATTGTAGCCCGATTCCAATGAAAATTGGTATGTGAGGTCTCTGAAGTCGGAGGTACTGATTTTTCGTCAAAATCCACTAACTTAAGATGGCTGCTACAAGATGGCGATGAAATTCGTGACTATAGCTCGATTCCATTCAAAATTGGTGTGTGGGGGTTTTTGGGGCCGGACATCATGATACTTTTGTCAAAATTCATTAATTCAAGATGGCGGCTCCGAGATGGTGACGTGTTCTGTTATTATGGCCCGATTTCATTCAAAATTGATATGTGGTTTTTTAGGGTCGGAGATGACGGATTTCATGAATGACTGGAGAAAAAATAATGAAAAAGATAAAATTTTTAAGACAAGCTTTTATACAAATGCAAAACACAGGAAAACATTATTCCTTCAATTGGTTGACCTAGGTTATTCTGTGAATAGCAGATTCAAAAGCTTGCCGTGATTATCAAATGTGTATTCCTACGCGGCAAGATTCAGAATCTGCTACTCAAAGAATAATCTTAGTCAAACAATTAGAACAATTATTTTTTACTTCTTTGTGCATTTGATTTTTTTTTTCTATTGCGCGGTAGAATAATGACCAAACCACTACGCCATAATCACTTTCCTTGATTTTCTGGGGGTACTGGAATTGAGTCACTCATCTCTCCACTTGAAAACCCAAGGCTTATTCAACGGGCTGTAGAAAGTATATTCGAATTCCAATATCATATCACTGTATGTAGTGAGCTCGAAATGCATTATATAATAATTTTTGCATTTCCTGTTTCCTTATAGGAATTGAATGTATTCATATAAGATTTTGACAGAAACTACTATGCATTTATCGTGAAACAATCACGAAGCTAATGTGCATTTATTAGTACAAAACAGAGAATATACAACCATCCCTATAAAACTGATCTGATTGGTTCTCTCTATGGAATTTTGACCATTTGATTGGTTCAAAATTAATGAGGGATATAGTCCCAATTATCCTTTTTGTGCTGTCTATCACTTGAAAACCATTTTTTTCAAACATCAGGTATAGTAGGAAATATGATTTCAATTTGGGTCCGAAGAATCTACCATCTGCCTACAGTTGTTCCATGATTTTTCAATCAACAAGACGGCTATGAGGTCTTTCCCAAAATTAGCGGGTAATCACTGACTTCTGGCAAAAGACAAATTTGTAAATACATAACTTATAGATGCGATATCTATTATTTGTGAGGGGAATCTCAACCTGATGCTATGGAGTTCAGAGGCAGGAAGATTTGTAGAAATTGTAGGTATCCAACGATTGTAAGTAGAGACCAGTCCATGCCATCAAAAGTCAATCTGCTAGCGCGTTCCGAGTAACGCCACAAAAAAGCAAAAGTGTATATCACATAATTTTGTGCATTTGGTTAACTAGATATTCTCACTCCCTTCCGAAATTAGTCATACAATAAACATATAGTGAGATGTGAATATATCTCTCCTTAAAATTACCTTCCATTTAATGTACTTCCTTACCAATTCACTAAAACTTGTGGAGATCAGATTTGAATGCAGGAGCTCTTGAAATGAAAATTTATTGCTGTTTCCAGATTGCAACTCCGATTCAAATGATATTGTTGTTAGTTTCTTGCGTATTCAAGGAAAACATTCCATGAGAAATTATATATATACAGGGTGTCCCTGGATCTTCTCTTCTCCTCGAGAATGTATAGATAGGGTCAAAATATCACCAGTATTTCATATAACTTTTGTTTCTGAAAGCCTTCGTTACCAAGTTACGGGCCTTCATTGTTACAAAATGAAAAAGGTTTTTCTTTGATAACTTTCAAAGTGAATATTCAAAATCATCTAAATTCTGGTGATTGACTGAACAAATGAATTTTTTCGATGAGAATCTCATCATGTATTTTCAAGGTTCTTGCGAAAATTATAATATCGTCAATATACAGGGTGTCCCTAGACTTCCTCTTTTCCTCTCGGGAATGTATAGATGGGGTCAAAATATTACCAGTACTTCATATAACTTTTGTTCCTAAAAGCCTTCGTTACCAAGTTACGGGCCCCTCAAAGTTACAAAATGAAAAATGTTTTTCATTGATAACTTTCGAAGTGAATATTCAAAATCATCTAAATTTTGGCGATTGACTAAACGAATGAATTCATTCGATGAGCTTCAATACAGGAGTCAGTTGTTCTGCTACAAAGTCAGGAACGGACTACCCCCGGTGGTCCACACCCCAAAACTTTGAAATGACTGGGATTTGTCAATATGTTTTAACAGAAAAAGGTTACCTGGACAATTTCCTGAATAAAAGTAATTTTGTGAAAAATCGATCGATGCGAAGATTTTTGATAAAAATGCATTTTTGTTCGACGACATCCAATCTGAGATGTCTACCAAAAATAGAAATGATAGGTACAATGTTCATAACGAATTTTTATCATGCAAACACGTTTACCTTACAGAACTCACGGTGTAAATAATCAATCGCAAGCCTCAAGAGCAAACAGAAATGCAAAATCCGCTACAAAAACTGCTCGATATGACCCCCGTCTCTCAATACACATATCTGTTCGGGTTTGCAATGGAACATGTTCCAAAAGTCCTCTCAAATCGATCTGAATGAACTCCAAATAACGTTCTCCATTCAATCGGTCATGTAGAACGAATGGTCCCATAAGATGGTTTCCTATGATACCAGCCCAAACATTCATGTTGAATTTCCTTTGGTGTTTGGTTTGCAATATCCCATGGGGAGTTTTTTCGGCCCATATGTGAAGATCATGAAGGTTGATTACTCCATCTCTACTGAAACCTGCTTCATCAGTGAATAAAACTCGAGTAATAAAAGTCATATCCTCTCTTCGCTTATCCAGGAACCAATTGGCATATTCCAGTCGTCATTTTTTATCCACTCTAATTTTATTTCTTTCTACAAGGTGTTTTCGTCAACATCTGTGGAAGAAATGGAACATAAATTTATTCACCGGATATTTTTCACCTATTCATGTGCATCCGTTTTTGTAGTTTATTCGTTTGCTTTTTATCAGTTATGTCTTCCGATGTGCGTTTTTTCAGCTAAATTTAACTTCGGGTTAAAGATTTTCTCCCATAAAATTATACTTATTAGTGAAACTCCTCAACATTTAAGCTGTGAATACGAATTTGCAACATCCACATGTTGAGTTTCATGAGATTCAGATAACACAACACGAAACGTGCTTATTCCACGCGTATATACAAAACATGGACTGAATTCGATATTTCATAGTGGAGTAGCTTGTTAGTTCGAAAACACCACGAATCTACATAACTTAATATTTCATTTGAAAAAATATCTACATTGTGAATGAAACTTCCAACTTGGTAATGTACTTTTCGTTTACGACTTTATTCTAGCATATTTTGTATTATCCCTGTTATAAATGTTGTTGAATTAACGTTAGAATTAGTATTTCTACTGCGAAAATTCTTCATTTCAAATAATGGTGGACGTTCGGGTTTGATGTCGTCGAGTAAAACTGCATTTTTATAAAGAATCGTTGCTCCGATCGACTTTCCACACTAGTACTCTTATTCAGAAAATTGTCCTAACCTTATTTTGTTGAAAACTATTGAAAAATTATCTGTCATTTCAAAGTTTTGGGGTGTGGACCATCGGGGGAAGTCCTTTCCTGATTTTATAGCAAAACGACTGACTCCTGCATGAAAGCTCATCGAAGGAATTCATTTTTTTATTCAATCACCAGAATTTAGATGATTATGAATATTCACTTTGAAAGTTATCAAAGAAAAACATTTTTCATTTTGTAACTTTGAGGGCCCGAAACTTGGTAACGAAGGCTTTTAGGAACAAAAGTTATATGGAGTACTGGTGATATTTTGACCCCATCTATACATTCCTGAGAGAAAAAGAGGAAGTCCAGGGACACCCTGTATATTCCTTCCAGGTTGGATATTTCATCTAGTCTACCAGAACGTATTCATATCTGCGATAATGCGATAAGATCAGAAAAATATCATTCTACGGTATATATTTCATTCAACAAACATAAATTACATACATTTTCTGCAAACAAATTGGTAACGACATATCCGTAGTATTCGTCATTCGTCAAATTAAGTTGTGTCTGTTTATTATATGGTGGTTACTCAGTTTGAAATTATTACCTTTTATTGACATTTTAGGGTTTTTTTCTATAACTAAATTGTAACAGATACACAATTCCAAGTGTTATCATTTCGACATAATGCATTCGTATCGAGGAAATATGCAAAATTCATATTATATTCGCATGTTGGATGATGTCTACTGTCACAATTTCCTTGAAAAATTATTTAAAAGAGCTCTCTTCACGCTGAAATTCTGATTGCGCCAATAATTTTATTGTATTCCATATAATTCCCGTCTGAATATTTTGTCAACCATATGCACATACGTATACCTAACGTATGAAAAAGTAATATTCGAAAAGTGATCACCAACATAAGAAAAACATTATTCCTCAACATAGAAACTGTTATGATAGAACATAATTACAGGATTATTCCAATCGATATTTTCAACGGAATGAGACCTGATAGCGATGTGATCGTTCACGAAACGACACCATCATACCATTATTGAAGAAAACTATTGAAAATCCGCAAATCGCACTCAGTAAAATTCCTAGGTAAAATGTTTTCTCAAAAATAAAAAAATAAAAACCAGTTGAGCGATAAAATCCCTAGCACTCGATTATATCACCCTCGATGAAATCTGCAAGTGTTAAACAAATGTTTGTAGTTATTTCAAATGATATTATTGATAAAAATCTTTCCAGGAAACAACAAATCGTGATTGTTTACCGAAAACATTGCCATTGTACAAAACTTACAGTTGGTGTAAATCCGTAGTATTTCGAAATTGCAGTTTGAAGCGTTTATAGCCAAAATATCCAATGATCAATTTAAAAGTATCATTTTCCATAAGTGTTGTTAGAACAACATGATTCGAGAAAATTTTTTTCTCGATAAATCTTATATATTATCATCTGAATCATTCAATATCATTCAAGAAAAAAGTGAACAGTTGAAATATGCGAATTAGCAATACAATAATATAAGACGACAAAATAACCATTTATTAATCTAACAAAAATCGGCTGATTCAAGAAGAATGAATAGTAAAACTTCATTTCAAGAAAGATAAATCTAACTCCAAGCTCACGCTGCATCAATGAACGACAGGCAGTTCTGAACGCTGGCCACATTGTCATTGTCAGATTCTTCTACATACATACATACGGATGGAGTTAATGAAGCATGTTCCATCGAACATGTTTGATGAAATGAAACATAAAACTAAAAAAACATTTTTATTTGCTGATACAGCCTTTATTATATAGTAAGTTCGTCAACCAATGCCTTTTTCTTCAGCAATTCCGAACCTGAAAAATAAAATTTTGTGATTTATGATAAAAGATTTTATACCAAAATTGAGTATGATAATATCATAGCTCCAGCGACAATAAAGATAGTTTATGATGATAATAATAAAAAAAAAGAAATCACCTGATATTTGTACAGTATTCTTTAAACAGATGTTAACTGATTGTAATATTTTCCCGTGAAACATTCAATTCCGAAAGTCACGAGAAATGAGTACTATTCAAATAGCAGAGGTCTGATTGATGCTTATGAACTTGATTTTCATAAAGAAAAAATACAAAAAAAATGTATCTGTCGAGTATCTGGTAATTATGAGGTTTAAATAGAGGGTTTATGAAATTCGGGTGGTTGATCTGCAATCTGCGGGTGATCACAATATGAATATCTCATAGCAAATACATTTTTTTCAACATAATAGACAACTGTGGTTACCAAACTCTAAGCTCTACAGAGTGTTAACTCATTCTTCAGACAAGCCATGGTTTCCAGAATTCCGACGTATGAGATCCAAACTTGGCAGATGTGTTGGATTCATGAGTAGGAATTATTTTCAGTATCTCTCACTCCCTCATCAGTTCTGGTTTCACCAAGAATGACCTCCAACTTGGGAATTTCAGATGGAACACCCTGTTTATTTTTCCTTTTTCACAAGCTTCATTTAACTTGCTTCGTTCGTATGTCATTCATTCTGTCATTCGTTCTGTCATTCGTTCTGTCATTCGTTCCGTCATTCGTTCTGTCATTCGTTCCGTCATTCGTTCTGTCATTCGTTCCGTCATTCGTTTTGTCATTCTTTCCTGTTCAAAACTTGTAATCCATTTTTGGGCACTTGCCGACATCCGATTGAGCTGAAATTTGGCAGATGTCCATAATTCCGGTAACAATGCATTATGAAATTTTTGTTAGAGAAAAGACAAAATGGCGGCTTCAAGATTACGGACGAGTTTTGTGATATGATACGTTTCGATTCAAAATTAATATGTGGGTGTTTTCGGGGACGGCAATTGTGAATTTTTTGTCATCATTTTAAAATTCAAGATGGTGGCTCCAAGATGGCGGACAAGTTATGTGATGGATTGATTCAAAATTTAGGGGTGTTTTCGGGTCATTTATTATGAATTTTTTGTCAAAATTCTGAATTCAAGATGGCGGCTCCAATATGGCCGATGATCTGTGTGTTTATGTTACGATCCTTTTCAAAATTGATATGTGGGGATTTGGGGTCAAAGATTATAAATATTATATCAAAATTCACAAATTCGAAATGGCGGACGCGTTTTGTAATTATAGCCCGATTCGATTCAAAGTTGTTATGTCAGGGTTTTTGGGGTCGGATATTATGAATTTGGTCGAATATTATTGATTTTCAGTTAGAATTCATAATTTGAAAATGGCTACTCCAATATGACGGATGAGTTAATCTTCAGATGGTTCCTTCATTGAAGCACTAGATAGCTCGGAACTTTCAGGAAAAAAAGGCCTCATAATAACGATGCTTTAACAGAAATGCATAGATTAAGGCGTACTAAAAAGCTCAAAATGAAATGATTTATAAAAAAACTTTTCAAATACAAGCTTTCATTCATATGCACTGAAAAGTGGAAAAATAATTGCTTTGGATGTGTGACGTAGGTTATTCCTTGGGTTATAGTTCCAGAAACTTGTCGCTTTTGTAGGTATTCGGACTGAAAACTCTGTGCGACATGTTTTCGAATCTATAATTCATGAAATAACCTACGTCACACAACCAAAGCGATTATTTTTTACTTTTCAGTGCATTTGAATAAGAGCTTGTCTTTATTTTTTTTTATTATCAGTTGGTTCTTGTAGAAGTCATCTAATTCATCGGTGATGATATGATGGACCCTTCATCATTTTATATGGATTGTCAATGAATAATTTTACGTTCCTCATTTCAGATTCAATAATATGAGCAAATCACAAAACATAAACCTGTAACAGGTATGTGAAACTGTTCGACTGCATTTTGAAGCCAAGCCATTTATAAATCATGCAATTCTGGAAAAATTGATTGTAGATCTCTCTAAGTCAATTTGGAGCCTTAATGTCGCTCTAAAATTTTGAAAATTTGCCATTTTATAACGGAATATGAATATAATATTTAATATATTGAGTAAAAAAACGCCCGGAGTGTTTACTCATTTAAGATCATAGTATTTTCCTGACTCGTGTTTCGCGACGCCAGAATCCAACCAGAATTGAAATTAACTACGTTATTTATGGACGCTGCGATTTCTTTTGACTTCCACTTTCTGAGTACGATCACATATTGTTGAGACGGAAAATTGGTGAAATTTTATTTTTGAGAATCATTTTTATTGTTGCTTCTAGAGTACGTTGGACTAGCTACAACCAATTTGATGGACATAAATGGTAAGTAAAAATATTATATGACAGTTCTCTTTCGCCCAGTTAATTACCCCTGACGGTTTATTTCCGAAGTCACTAATTGTAAGAAAGCCGATTTTTCAAAATGACAACGTCTCTCAGTTGCACATTCCTCAGATTCTGATTTTCACGAGAAACTCATAGATAGTTTCGAATCGAAAATCGGATGGATAACAATACTAATGGACTATTTTTTTTAATGTAAATGATGAGTAAATTGGGGTATATTGCTCATTGAGAATGCTGTGAATACCAAATGGAATAAAACTGAATGACAAAAATCAAACGTTTACAATTTATTCCGACAGAGCAAAAATACCCATGATACCAGGATTAGTTGAGGGAAATAAATGTTCGAAGTGCATTCCGCCAACTTCCAGACAATCTCTGGCTCCAGCAATTGTGTTCCGCACTACATTCTACAAGAACGATTCATGGTAGCAAACACTTCACGAACGCAGTTTTGTCTATACTATCTACGCGGACAGCAAAGTTGTTATTATGGCGTATGGCGCGAATAGGAATGTATCCAAACTGGTGTCCAAGTGCGGAAACGCCATAGAAAGTTTATCGAAAGCAAGCAAAGTCAGCCTCATATGGGTCCCAGGACATTCAGGTGTCCCTGGAAACGGATAGGCAGACATAGTAGCAAAGATAGAAATGGGAAAGACTCCAGTCGGAGCGGAACCCATCTTGGAAATACCCAGGAGCATGGCAATCTCGAACATGGGGGAACTGCTACAAAAGCAGTTTGTAACGAAGTTACTATTTTCCCGCTATATGATCAGCCAAAAGCTCCCTGTAAGGAAATAAAATCCTCTTGACAGTAATAATAGGTCTAGAAAAACCATTCGTGTTCGTGATAAATCCGTGGATTACATATATCCTAATAAACACACTGAACGCCTTGCGGAAATTACGCTTATACCGCGTGACGTAGCTAAATAGCACGCACGAGTATAACTTGCGCCAGCTATCGACTCTCGAGAAAACATTATTATCAAGCAAGCTGGCCTATGTTCAAACGCCGACGAGAGAATTCAGTCATCCGTTAGAGGCCCCAGACAGCAGTCCAGCCGAGCCAAAAGCACACGCTACCGAGCTGACGTCACATCACGTGGATTGCCACTTAGGAGAATTTCACAAGCAGTGAGCGGAACACATTCAGTCATCCGATAGAAGGCACCAAGAACAGTTGAGTAGAGAGAGAGGCGCAAGCCACAAGCTGTCGTCACAGCACGAAGGATTTTACAAGCTAGGTAATTATTCTATGAAAGTATAATTTGTATCGCAATCGACAAAGTCCACAAAACGGCGCGCGCAAATAAGTCGGTCGAGAGGTATTCGGAAAAGAGGGGGAAGCCGGCTGTAATTCCGTTTCGACATATTCCAAAGATTCAGTAGCTTGCCGAGCCCAACAGGAGCAGTCACGCGTCCGACTAGTATCCAGAGTGCTGAGCCAAAGGCCGAAGCAGTCCACGACCGTCCCGGGCCTTGCCGAAGCAGTGAGATCGGAGTTTGGTAAATATGTTGTATCAGGTAAAAAAGACATCAGGAAATGTTTGTAAGTACCAGATGGAAGTGCGCATGATCGTAAGAGGCACATATTCATTTCAATGTGTGCTGGTAATTTCTGCATACGAGTCCGTACGATACCCCGCCCCACCGCGAGAGCTTTGGTTGCTAAGTTTACCCCGCAAGTTTGAAAACACCTCCCCGCTTTTCTGGTAACAAGTGTTCCCTGGTCGTTCTATTTGTTGTAATAACTTGAGGCTGACAGCAGCCGCCCTGACTGTATTTCCATTGTTATGTAATATACCTGTTTATCCTGTTTTTAGTATTCTTTCATTCGCTATTTCGAGTAGAATTTTAACATCTAGTGCGCAGTCGCCACCCAGGTTCGAAACCCAGTTAAAGGCAATTAAAGCCTGCCTTACTGGCTCCGTTACATTGTCACGACTATACTGACCCCTGGAGTGTTTTTTTTCACTGAGACTGCCCGGAGCAAAAGTGGCCTTCTCCACTATAAACCAAAAGGTGGCGCCCGAGGAAAACCGAGAATAGTGAAGAACGCCAAAGTTTGATAATAGGGGGAGAAACCCCTTTACAAGTTCATCTAAACATTGCAAAACGCGCCATGCATGACGCAATCAAAGCTCCACATAAAGGAGCCATCGGAAAAAATGTCTAAAGAGATCCTGTCACTCAACAGACAGGACATCAAAACTATGATTGGGCCCCTAACAAAACACAATCACCTGAATAGGCACATGGAACTCACCGGGATCACAGATGATCCCCTGTGCAGATGATGCCTGGAAGATGACAAGACATCGTCGTACATCCTCACTGAGTGTCCCGCTTTGGTGCACCAGAGGGATATCAGCCTTAGCAGCATAATTGTGAACCCAGTGGGCGTCAAGGAGATTCAGCTGAGGAAATTGCTGGATTTCGTTGAACAAATCGGCATGCACAGCTGAATCTCCCAGAGCAAGTGGGCGCACAATGCGCCCAAATAGAGAGGCCTACGTGCACGGGAATCTCTGCAATTGGCCCACCTCGCGGAGAATGCAATTTTGTGAACTTTAAATTGTTTCAGGCCATGTATAAAACACTCGTACTTTCACATAACCCCAAACAATTTGTTTTTAATATTGAGATCAGGTGATGGAGAGCTCCAATGTACATGTCCATTCGTTGCAATCACTTGCTTATTAGCCCCATATTAAACATATCATATTCCTAGAGCTGATGCACAATGAGGCCAACTCATTTGCTACAAGAATGGGTTGGAAGGTCGAATTGCAATATCAATGAAGGGGGAAATCGAGGTCATAGCGCTGGTAGTGGATACGTTATCGTAGGATCCAGTAGTAGTCGGATAAATTACGAGTTTTGAACGATTTCGTACACCAAAAATCTTGGAATTTTGGGTTGTTTATGAAACATAATCCGTCGAAAGTAAAATGCCATTATCATGCGGTGCCGCTTACAGCCTGCCATACCAATCGGAACAGATAATTTCTTATTTTTTTTCCGAACAATTTCCCACCAGCTCATTTTCATTGCAAATTACTCATTTTGAGTAAATATTCACGAAAATCGCCACACCATACTGTTTTGACGAGTATAAATAGTCGCCATTCTGCCAAAAAAGGCGATTTTTTTAACTATTTTTTTTTCATCATAAGTATAGCACAATTTTTCCGACGCAATGTTTTATATCAACTTTCGAAAAAGCAATACGCCATCATCGTCACAGTATGGGGTATCTTATTCAGGTAAAATAATATTGAAGTTAATTGAATACGAGTATGCAATACCGTAGTGAATGATTTCACATGTTGAGCAGTCGTATTCTGAAAATGTTTCGAAAAAAAAGTTTTTGAGTTAGGCGTTACTTTTGCAGACGTATGACTAATACATTAACGGACAAATTGTATCATGAACTTAAAAAAATGTATATGTCATAATGAAGGAAATCGTTTAGCAACTTTAAAAAAATCGACTATTCTGTGTCAGTATGGCGACTATTTATACCTATCAGAACGTTATGGCGTAGCGATTTTCGTGAATGTCCACAAGGAAAGAATCATTTGAAGCAAAATGAGTAGGCGATTTTTTTAACAATTTTTTTTCACCATAAGTATGGCACAATTTTTCCGAGGCAAAGTTTCATATCAACTTTCGAAAAATCCATATGCCATCATCGTCACAGTATGGGGTATTTTATTCAGGTAAAATCATATTGAAGTTAATTGAATACGAGGATGCAATACCGTAGTGAATGATTTCACATGTTAAGCAGTCGTATTCTGAAAATGTTTAGAAAAAAAAGTTTTTTAAGTAAGGCGCCACTTTTGCAGACGTATGGCTAATATATTAACGAACACATTGTATCATGAACTTGAAAAAATGGATATGTCATAATGCAGAAAATCGTTTAGCAACAAAAAAAAACGACTATTTTTTGGCAGTATGGGACTATTTATAACTATCAGAACGTTATGGCGTAGCGATTTTCATGAATGTCCACAAGAAAGAAATAATTTTGAAGCAAAAATGAGCCTGTAGAAAATCGTTTGAAAAAAACAGAACTTACGTGTTTTGATTGGTATGGCGGGCTGTAATGCAAGATTTTTTGTGTACGAAATCGTTCAAAACCTGTGATTTATCTGACTCATTCGCTACAAGTTCGCTACTTAGTCCTGCGATAACTATCCACTACTAGCGCCATGACCGTCATTTCCCTTCCATTGGGATTATACTTCTACTGATGTCGACGTCTTATATTGAAACTTTTTAATCAATATTGATTCAAGTTTGAATAAAATAGCACAAATAGAAGTAAAAAAGTTCTCTAATTCAAATGGGTGGATTGACAATGATGTCAGAACATTACAGAAAGAGAGAGATATGTATTACAAAACGTTCAGTAATAGTAAGTAATATAGTAAATCGCCTCTATTCATATTTCAGGTGATATGAAATGGTGGAGTGTCAGCTGAGAGCTGTTTTCCAAATTCACCAATTTTTTTACAAACAATTTGAAGTAAAAAAAATAAAATAAACAAGAATAAATCGATCAAATATACAAATGCAAACAAAATATAATAGTGGTGGCAGATATTAATATTTCATAGATATAACAAACAATAAATATACATCAATGCAATTAATACAATAAATATACCCACACACATATCACATAAACTTACATACATATTCACATTAAACACATATACACATTCACATTCACTATACAAATAGAACATCAGATTTCGAAAAATATGGACGGTGAAAAAATCAAGTTGTATTCTAAATTAGAGCCAAAGAGAAATAATTTTATGAAAGAACTATTGATGAATGTAAAAATGATAGTAAAAAAACGTGGCATTCACTGAAACAAATTGTTAATAGTAAAAACAGTGACTTCGACTTCAACTCGTTGGACCTAGGTGCAGAAAGTGACAAGTGAGAATTAAATAAGTATTATTTCAATAGTACACAGAAAATTTCTGAATGCATACCTGCTCCTACAAATTTTCTGGAAATTAAAATTGTTGTTAATTCTAGTATCAACACGTTTCCTGTTATTCCTCTCGAAAATGGCAGAAAATAGTTAACGATTTGAAAAATAAAGCAACGAGTGATAATGTGCTTACAGTGTCATTATTAAAAAATGTATTTTCAGTTGTTGGGTATCCTTTATTGTATATCATAAATACTTGTTTGCAAACTGGTATTCTGCCAGCAGTCCCGAAGTGCGGCACAATAATACCTGAACCAGAGACAAATAAACCTAGTTAGCCCAAAGAGCTGAGCTGGAAGTGAATTTATGGGGCTCAATAAATTCACTTCCAGTACTTGAAAAAATAATAGAAATTCTAGTATATGAGCAGCTAGTGGAATACTTAAACATGAATAATTTACTGTTTGTTTGCCAATCTGGGTTCTGGCATAATCATTCTACTGAGTCAGCTTGCCAATTAATGTGTAATAAGTGGAAAAAGGACATTGATGATGGAAAAATTGTCGTAAGTTATTTGTAGATCTAAAAAGAGCGTTTGAAATATTAGATAGAACAAAACTGTTATCAAAGTGTGAGGCATACTGTATAAGAGACACAGTGCTCAAACAAATTATCTTACAAATAGGCAACATAAAACAAAAATTGATGGTTGTTGTTCTGACGAAATAGATAGTATCAACGGGGTTCCTCAGGGCAATGTGCTTGGGCCATTATTGTTCATACTATATGTAAATGATTTACATCTTTACTTACAAAACTCATTTATTAATCTATCCGCAGATGACACATTGATCTCCGTAACTGGGGAAAACTATATTAACTTGGTTGAAACAATGAATAATGAGTTAGATATTTTGAATAGTTGGCTCAGGACCAATGAACTCAAGATAAATGCCCAAAAAACTAAGTGTATAATATTAGGTAGCAAAATCAATTGTACTGGGTTCAACCAAGGACATTTTCTGTTAAAAATTGATGATTCTGTTATTATGTTTGTTAATGAGATAAACAACCTGTGGTAGAAGTCCATTGTATCTCGAAGTGGAGTGGTATAATTTTATGAAGAAGAAAAACACGAAGTCGTCTCCACAATATAATATTAAAATCGATTAGGTCAATACCATCGATTATTGAACATGTTTCGAACCTCTATAGGTTCATCTTCAGCATATATAAGTATTCTACAATGAAAGAAGAACAAAGACTTAGTTACATGGGTAATATGATACGATAAGTGCTACTTACATGGAGATGAAAAAATTCAAAAAATTAGTTTTGTAGGTTAATGTTACTAAAAATTTTTATATAATTCCCATGTTTATAACGTAGACCAATTGGGAAAATGGGAATACCCCTTTCCAGGGGTGCGTCCCATACTTAAACTTGGGAGGGGAAGTTTTCGGCCCTCCCTGCCGAATTAAGATCTCATACCCTCTGATTTTTCAGTATATTTGAATTTTCAACAGACTTTCAATAAAATACTTAGTTTAAAAAATTTGCAACTGACCCAGTTTTTATTGGAAAAAGGGAGCAAAATCTTGGGGGGAATGAAAAAAGAGAAAACAAAATACCACCCCGGGGAATTCCAAACCACCTAACATATGAATGTCCAGGGGGAAAGGAGAATAATTGGTTCAAAAAAAAAAAAATTTCAAGAATAACAAAATATATCAAAAAAAAAAATGTTACCCTGAAAAGATTCCCGGGGAAACCCCCCCCCGCCTTGTTCCCCGACTCAAAATTTACCCCTTTTATTGTAGCAAAAAGTTTTAATTTCGAACCTGTCACCCTTTTAAAACTGCAAGAGTGGAATGTTCCGAGTTGAATTATACACACTTAATATAAATCTACCCTGTACATCAGAATTGAGAACTTTTAAGGCAGTTGCAACATCACAAAAAAAATATTCAACCTACCTATCACAGATCATTCCAATTGTACCCTCCGATCCAAAGAAGAGAAAACGAAATTCGACAACAAAAATATATTGGTGGATGAAGTAGAATATGACTTTCCATTTCGATTTTGCCGGGAAAAAATGGAATGTAATATGTAGAGGAAATAAATTAACTTGTTCCAAACTAGTAACCCACATTTCTGAACAATAAATAGCAGAGAGGCAAAAGATAGGTCATACTTTATCGATATTATTCATTATTTTTCAATATACTACGGACTGAACAGTTTGAAAAAGCAATGATTTTTAAGTGTGAGTTTTCACAACCACAGCTGCTCTCCTCACCATTACTATTATCATCGCATGCGCCTCCCTGTTTTTTTAAATCTCCAAAATTTTATAGCTATTGAAAAAATTCACAAAAAAAATTTTCAGGAAAATCTGAAAGGGTTAGACGTATTAGTTTATAAATCTGTATGGGACTGGGATTATTTATTTTATACTCTTCAGTCCGCTTTATAAACGGGGGATATTTATTTCTTTCATCTGAATAATTATTTTTTTAGTCTTGTGTGTGTTAAATTTTGCAAGCAAAATTGGGAAATCTCTAGGTTTATGTTGGTTAAAAAATCGAGCCCCCTCACTATCATCATGATAACAGCCCGGGATAACAATTCAGTCAATATTGCATTGTCATCCATTTCTGAATTTTGTTTGAACTTTCTCTAGCTAATCAAGAAATCAATTTTCGACCAAAACTGGACATTAAACCAATACATACAAAAACTAATCCAGCAAATCACAATAACTCCAAACATGTGCAGAAGAATGCGTGAAAACAATTGGGGACTGCAACCTCGAATTGCCATATGGCTTTATATTTTTTTTCTTTATTCTCTTTCGTATACTCATGACATAGAGTCACAAATTCATCTTCCCTAATCCATGCCGCTTATGATTCACCTGCTTGATTATTGCCTGTTTTAGAACTTTCATTTATATTTATAATGTTTTTATGCTTATGTGATATTTTGTCTTATTAAGTGCATTCTGTGTTTTTTTATTTTATACATACAAATTGTCCACACCTCATGACCGTTACATATGTAACTTTCATATAACGTAGTCGATAAACATCTATCCATCTATCTATTAGGGTAATCAGAACCAGATAGTGGTTCACGGTTCGGGGGCCAAACTAGCAGGACGGAACATCAGTCGACCCCTGAGGTATCCAAAGACATGCCCCCAACGCAAAAAATTCATGAATATCTACTGAAATATAATATAAGGACAACTTCGATCATAGTTGTTACGCTAACAAGGCACTGTGAAGAGGAGGAGAATGCCAGCTGAAATTGTAAAACTTGCTGTAGATCCACTCTTTAGACAAATGGAAATTTGCTATCCATTCATCTTCCAGTACATTTTCCACCTCAAAATATAATATTTCAAAATAACTGTGATTTCCCATATGTTGAACAATTACTACAAACATGGAACACTCCAATACTTGATGACAATTTTCATCCGCAGACCCACGAACTCAAACCTTGTAGGTCAATTCAATGTTTGTGAATCGCACCATTGTATGAATCGCCATTAAAAAAAAACAACACTTCTTGGCAACAATACTTGGGAGCGACAGGAATAACCTTGGAAGTACTGATCCACCTAAATACGTTTTTGGTTGTTTTTCATATGTAAGTAACTTATTCCAATGAAGCAGCAGCGGGTATATTTTTTTGTCTGATCGGACTTCAATATTGAGAATAAGATAGATAGATAGATTTCATCGACCCTTTTTGCTACATATTATGAAGATGGGACAAGTCATAGTTGCATAGGTTTATATCTAGATAAAATGTGTTTTGAAAGACTTTTTAAGAAAATAATTAAAAATTACACATCGTCATTGAAAAAACAATATAAATATCATACGAATTTTGAAAGGACATAGCTATACTCTACCGAGACAGGAACATTTTAAAATTGAATTTTCGAAATAAACCCGATCGCGCATTGCTGACTCCAAATGTTAATTCATTTACCGTGTAAAAACATTTTTCTGATAAAAAAATTTTTTTTTTTCAAGATATGAGGTAAACTTATTCATTTAAAATAAGCTATAAAATGCAAATTTCCAACAAATACAGAGATTTTTTAAATTTGCGATGATGTTTTTGTAATGTGTTTTACTCTTTTATATTATATTATAACAAAAAATTTGTAGATAATTTATTTCATGTATATATTATTATATGTTGTGTTCTCACGTCCAGTAGGGTTTTTTTTAAGGACAGTTTTCAGAGAAATCGGACAAATCGCATGTTTATCATTTCAGTTTCAAAGCCAACGTTCCGGGAGGGTTTTCCTTCTTTTAAAAAATTTTTTTTTTGTTGTATAAATACAGTTTTTTTTCCCTGAAAACCCTTTCCTTTTTTTCCAGTAATTCGTATTTATACAAAAAAAATCAAATATTTATTTTTCCCCAAAGAAGGAAACCCTTTTTCCCAAATTAATTAAAAAATGAAAAAGGTGGAGTAATGTTTTCATTTGTCCGACTGCTCTTGAAAACTTTAAACATATATTTAAGTTTTTAAATAAAATTTTTAATTTTTGTTTTTTTTGGGGTGTTCCTACGGATGTTTTTCCAAATTAAAAAAACAATTCAGCAACGTTTTTTTCTTCAAAGGGGAAAACCTTTTGCCAGTAGCTAGCCCCGACAAATTTGATATAAAAATAAAAATTTAGAAACAGTGTTTTTTATCTAACTTTCCGGGGATTTTTTCCCCCCATAAAAATCGAAAGGGTCTTGTCGTAGGGAGTAATCATTGTCCCCAAAGATTTGGAACGGCCAATTCAAAAAATTTGTTTAAAAATAGTTGGGTTATGTAGACTTTGAATTCGCAAATTGATGTCTGTTTTTTTGGGTTCAAAAATGAGTCTGTTTTCTTTCCCAGTCATTAAATTCAATCAGAACTTTATTCACAATTTTTTAATTGGGGCGATGTTCAACTGGGGAAAAATATAAAAATTCCCCCTCCAAGGGGGATTTCTCCCCAAAAAATCTTTATCAAAAAAATATTTAAAAATTGATGGGAAAAAAAAAAATCCCCGGTTGACATGGGAAGATCGCCTCTGAACATTACGAAGATCTAGAAAATGGTTATTCATTGTAGGGGCTTTTTTTTTGGGGGCCAAAAAAACAAAAAAAAACATACCTAACCGGTTTTTATATGCTGATAGGAAAAATGAAAAAAAAAATTTTTTTTTTCCCCATTGTTTTTATAAACATTTGGGGGGTTGGGGGTTTTTTGATGTTTAAAACAGTTGCTAGAAAAATTGTCCAAGGAGGACAGGGTTTCTTAAAAAAAGGGGGTTTTTTGTTCATTATGTGAAATTAGTTTTTGTTTTTATACTGTGTCATATGATCATAAGACACTAGTGTTTTTTATTGACACACTAGTGTTTAATTCTTCCCATGAGACGTTATTAAACCAAAGCATTATAACTTCAAAATTCGGGGGTCCCAAAAACTTTTTTAAAAAACCCCCGGGCCCGACCCCGGGAAAAAAAAAATTTTAAAATGAATAAAAAATTCCCCCAAAAAAAATTAAACCGGGTGAAGAGAAACCAAAAAAAAATAAAAAAAACCCTTTTCTTTTTTAAAAAAACTAATTTCCCCAAACTAATTGTGGTAACAAATTTTAGTCGGCCCCGAACAAACTAGCAATTACATTGGGGGGAAACGTAATATGATTTTTTTTTTAAAGGAAAAAAGGTCTTTTTTGTTTGTTTGGCGCGGCCAAAAATTAAAATGTTTTTATTAAAATTTTTTTTTATAAAAAATTTTTTTTTATTTTTTTGGGAAACTAAATTTACCTCCCAAGCCCCCGGTTAAAATGTTTTGTCATCAAAGCTAAATTTTGCCAATTTTCCCCAAAAGATCCTTATTCAAATATAAACCAACTCTGAAGTATACCCTACCCCCTTAAAAAAAAGAATTTTTTATTCCCAAAAAAGTTTTTGGGGGTGGGGGTTTGGGGGGAAAAATTATTGAACGATAAATACCCCCATTTTAAAACCCCCGTGGTTTTTTTTAAAAAATTTTAAAGGGGGCCCAACCGGGGTATAATTTTCCAATGGGAGAGAATCATCAAAACGAACTACAACTGTAAAAAAATTCTGCGTGGTCATCCCCAAAAAAAATTAAAGCTCGACAAAAGGGGGAAACCCCCTTTTTTCGTGGGTTTTTAAAAATTTTAAATTTGGTAAATTTTTCCGCTGTTGACTACTTCTTAATTTCCCGAGGGGGTAGGTGAATTTCATAAAAAAAAAAAAGGGTTTTTTTTGGGGAAGGAGTTCCCCCAAATTTTTATCCTGTGGTTCCCCAAAAAAGGGGTTGGGGTTCTCTTTTTCCACACTTCACTTTTTTTCTATTGACACACCCCTTCCCTAAAGTGACAAAAAAGCGGTTTCGGGTCAATTCCCCCCCAAAAAAGCTTAAAAAATTTTCCTTTTACCGTGACTGGGGAAATGCACACAAGGGGGGCTTTCCCCAAAAGGGGTCCCGAATTGACCCAAAAACCCCCCTGGTTTGGAGAAAAATTATGATTGAAAAAAAACCTTTAGCCCCATAGGTTAAAAAATTTTTAAAAGAAGAATCAAACTTTTTCCCACCGGCCCCCGGGGTTTTAAAAGGGGTAGAAAATTTCCGCCTACAAAAAATCCTAAAAAAAAAAAACCCCCTTTTTTAAAAGTCCCCCCAAAAATTTTGTTTATTTCAAATTGAACTCGAAAAAAAAAAAAAAAATTTTAAACAATTTCCGTTTACCAATAAAACCCTTAAATCAACAGGGGGGGACGCCTTTTAGGGGGGGAAAAATTATTTTGGGGAAAAAAAATATATCGCTATAAAAGTAATATAAGTATGATCGGGAATATTTAACTGTTTTTTATTTTTGACTTTGGGGGGATTTTCTATTCCCCCAAAATTTCAGTACTTCTTGGTTTTTTTGGTACACAATCCGTAACAATAACAGAAGATACGAAGGTTTTCCCCCTAAAAAATGGGAAAATTTCTTTTGGATTAATTTCCAAAAGGGAAAATAAATGTATATCCGTCGTTTACAAATTTTCTTTTTTTTTTCCCCCCCTTTTTTATCTTTTTTTTAATTTCAATTCTACTAAAACCCCGGGGGAAATGATTTTTTAGGGGGCCCAAAAATTTGCTATCTTTTTTGATTAAAACATTGGAATGATTTATAGACTTAGAAACAAAATTTGATACTTGAACAATAGAAATAACCATAGTAGTGGGTGTTTTTGTTTTATGTGAAAAAAAAATTCCAATCATTTATAGAGTTTATATTGTCACCCCTTCCCTTATAGCACCAGAATGAAAAGAGGAAATTGATACAATGAAAGCGAGTTGGAATGATACAAAACAAATATTTTCAATAAATTCTTGGTCGACGTTGACCCCATGGGTACTAAGGGGTCGAATACGAGATTATTACACAAATGCCCAAATTAAGCATGAAAAAACATCTATAGGCAAATAAAAAATTACTCCACCTTTGGGAATAAAAAAAAATTCACACCCCAAACTATATACACTTTTAAAGTTGCGTTTTTGTTGTTGTAGGATATTTAAGCCCGGGTTTTGCCTCCCCACCAATTTTGACGTCACGGGGACCGAAAGTTGCGGGTGGGGTTTTTGTGTGTTTGCCCGAGATTTGATTTTTGGGGGTTTTCATTGAGGTTTTGATATTGGGTTTGGGACTTTGGGGTTTATTCTTTTTTACCTTGAATATGACCTTTAGATTCATAAAATAGGTTTTGACTTTTAGTTTGACCTTGAGTTTTTTGTTAGGGGGAAACCCCAAAAAAATTTGATTCATTTTTGTTTTTACCGTAACAAAATTTTTGGGGGGAGGGGATACATATTTTGTGAGTCAAAAACCTTCATGAATCCCTTTCACCTCCAAGCGGGGGGACTTGTAAAAAGCTAAAGGAACTGCGAGTATTGGGTGAGGGGGATTTCGCGCCCGATTGCTCCCATCTACTGGAAATGGGGTGGGGGTTTATAAAAATAATTGGGAGTCCATTGTATCTCGGGAAATGGGGGGGTTTTTATGAAGAAAAAAAAAAACTTCCCCCAATATAATTTAAAAATTTTTAAAAAAAACATTTTTTTTGGGAAAATGAACCTCTTTGGCATCTTCAGCAAAAAAAAGTATTCTCAATGAAAGAAGAACAAAAACTCGTTACTGGGGAATATGATAAAATAATCTACTTACATGGAGATGAAAAAAAATTTAAAAAAATTTTTTTGGTTAATGTTACTAAAAAAAATTTTTTTTTAATTTGTTTTTTCCTCATGGCTTTGAATTATTTTGTATCGGCGGAAGTTTTTGGCCCCCCCCAAGTTTAAGTATGGGACGCACCCCCGGGGAAAAGGGGATTCCCTTTTTCCCCAAATTTGGGCTACTTATAAACATGGGGGAAAAAATTTTAAAAAAAAAAAAAAAAAAAAATTTTTTTTTTTCATCTCCAAAAACTTTTTATATGGAAGGGTAATATAGAGGTTCAAACCAAAAACGATTTTTTAATATTTTTTTATTTTGGAGACGACTTGTGTTTTTTTTCTTCATA
>JAFIRS010006883.1:0-30797 GCA_018342105.1 Gonioctena quinquepunctata | reverse complement strand
CAATCGTAACGTAACAAATGTTGAAAATAATAAAACTGCGCGTGTTTTTTATGTATTGGGGCAATGGCATAAAACGTAGTCGCCCCAAGACATGGAGGAGTTGGCCCATCGACCCCCGCACTTACGAATGAAAATAGCCGGTCCATGTTTCTTCGGGCCTAAAAACGATTTTGCCTGTCAAACAAAGTAATGTCATACGCTATGAGTACCCCAACATCCGACAGACATTCTGTTCCTCTTAAATAAATCAGGTCGAACAAGCCATTGATTTTTTACAATTTTTTACGGCTCTCGCTATCGGCATGGAATCAACGGCGGACGGGGGGAGAGATTTCAAAATCGATCCAAGTTTTTACCCCTAAAGGGGGTTTGATTTGGCAAGTGTCAGGTCGATGAAGGAATGGATCCATCTTCTGATTTTCGATACCAATAAAATTTAAATAAAAAAACCTTTTAAACAAAACCTTTATTGAAATGGCTGAAAAGTAAAATAAATAATTGATGTGGATGTGTGACGTAGATTATTCCGTGAGTTATAGATTCAAAAACTTGTCGCGCAAAGTTTTCAGTCCGAATACAAAAGCGACAAGCTTTTGAATCTAACCTCACGGAATAACCTACAACACACATCTGAAGCAATTATTCTTTACTTTTACGTGCATTTGAATAAAAGCTGGTCTTTAAAAAGGTTTTTGTTGATTATTTTATGTTTTGCTTTTTAGTGAGTAGGTTTTGATCTATGCATTTTTGTTGAAGCTATCTCAGCTATCTAGTTCTTCAATGAGGAAACTATCTGAAGATTAACTCGTCCGCCATCCTGAAGCTACCATCTTCAGTTTATGAATGTTGACAAAAATCAATTAATTTTGACAATTAATTCATAATCTCCGACCACAAAAACCACCACATACCAATTTTGAATAGAATCATACCATAATTACAAAACTCGTCCGCTATATTGAATTTATGATGAAAAATTCATAATTTCCGACCTCGAAAACCTCCACTCACCAATTTTGAATAGAATCGGACCATAATCAGAGAGATCGTCCGCCATCTTGCAGCCGTCATTCTGATTTTATGAATTATGATGAAGAATTCATAATTTTCGACCCAAAAAACCCCCACATACCAATTTTGAATCGAATCAGACCTTAATTACAAAACTCGTCCGCCATTTTGGAGCCCCCATCTTGAATTTCTGAGTTTCGAAAGAAAATTCATGATCTCCGACCCCGGCAAAACCCACATACCAATTTTAAATAGAATCGGACTATACCGGACTATATCGGGCCACCCCTGTAACTTCTGTATTCGTGAACGAATTTTTCTGAAATTTGGCACAGTTATATCAGAAACCATTTACAGTTATATTAGAAACCACTTTCGGTTTTTCTGGAAATGCCAGTTACTTTGTTTTTTCAAATAGAACACCCTGTATATTTTTACATATTCAAGTTCAACAGGTCAAAACAAGTCCAAACCTTATATCAAATGTGATTTTTTCAAAACAATTGAAATTAAAATTGTTTTTTTATTTTACCTCGTGGATAAATGAGATTCGGTCGAAGCTATTCACAATGAGTCGCAAATAACAGAGAAACCTAATTTTTTCTGAAAAATTATTTTTTGTGTCACTTACTGGTTAATCAATTCAGTCACATCACATTTTGATCAAAAATTCATTTTTTTCAAATGAAACCCCTATGGGCCACCTACCTGTCTCTCTAGAACATACATTGAAGGAAAAAATAACATATCATTTTTGTATTTCGGTACAGTAACAAATTGTATAAATTCAAACATCTACAATTAGTTCAAGAGTTCGAATAATTTTTCAACTTAGTAAGCTGTGGAAAACAACATTTCTGAATCTTGTCAACTAATTGTGTAATAAGCACGACAATTGTGTTTTTCAAAAATTCTTCTAGCGTTTTCTCGACTTACATTGCATTGGTATTCCAATTCCCGCGTCGAAGCGGTTGGATCAAAATCAACATAAGCAAAACGTTCATTTCTGCCTCACTTACGATCATCTTTTCCATTGTTGGGTTCTTTTCTGTGTGGGTATCGTTCAGCGTATAACTGACAAGCGGCGACACTGTTTTAAAGACATTCTAAGTAAATTAATAACATATCAACCTGTTCACTTCTTGTGAACCTATAATTTTGATTTTACATTTCTACTAAACTAATTCTCGGAAGTTAACTAATTTTCGAGAGTTGAGATGAAAGATGACAGCAACACAATTAGTTGACAAGATTCAGAAATGTTGTATTCCACAGCTTACTAAGTTGAAAAATTATTCGAACTGCAAAGAAGCTCATGAACTAGTTGTAGATTTTATAATGTATACAATTTTTTACTGCACCGAAATACGAAAATTATATGTAATTTATTTCCTTAATGAATATTCTAGAGAGACAGGTAGGTGGCCCATAAGGGTTTCATTTGAAAAAAATTAATTTTTGATCAAAATGTGATGTAACTGAAGTGATTCATCAATAAATGACACAAAAAATAATTTTTCAGAAAAAATTCAGTTTTTCTGTTATTTGCTACTCATTGTGAATAGCTTCGACCAAATCTCATTTATCCACGAGGTAAAATAAAAAAACCATTTTAATTTCAATTGTTTCAAAAAAAAATACATTTGACATAAGGTTTGGACTTGTTTTGACCTGTTGAACTTGAATATGTAAAAATATACAGGGTGTTCCATTTGAAAAAAAAACAAAGTTACTGGCATTTCCAGAAAAACCGGAAGTCTGCCATATTGGATTGTAATGTGATCAAATCCGAAATGGTTGCTTATACAGTGACCGGCAGAAAGTAGGCATCATATGGGAATTTTTTTTAATATAATATTTTGACAAATGTCGATACATGCAATCGCTTCTGCATCAAAAGAAACCCCAAAAGATGTTGTACAGTGCCGTTCGTCTTTTCTTGTTTGGCGGGAAATTTAAAAAATTTAAAAATTATGTCTCAAAACACACTTATTTGGGAAAATATTGAAAAATGTTATTTGGAAAAGTTGTTAAGAACGACATTTTATAGCTATGTACAAGTTTGAGATGGAAAATAAAATCAATTTTGCCATACAAAAATTTCAATTTGGAAAAATACATTTCTGACAAAGAAACTCATTAGTAAAGCCCAAGAGTAATATTTTGAATAATATTTTGTAAAGATTCACCAGCTACTATTTTATTCGAAGAAAATTTTAAATCTGTGGATTTGCCATGTGTTCAGCTGCTTCATAAGAGGTCACAGAAATATCTTCAGGACATTATAATCCCGATACTGTTTATTATTGACAAAGAACCATGTATCTACAGAATTTTAATATAAATTTTTTATTAAAACAAAAAATTGATTAATTTTTTTACATAATTACATTTTATAATAAAATTAGAAGCTGAAATAATTATAAACCAAACAATTTAATGCATACTCGAAAGTTTGTAAATGTCCATTACTCGACGTGTCTACCCTGACGTTCAATACATGTAGTTATTCGGGATTTCATTTCTCTGGGCACATTTCGCAGCATTTATGGTGTAATGTTATTGATACATTGTCGTATTACTTCTTCTAAATGGTCGATATTACGGAATGGCCGATGTTTATAAACCCTACTTTCAAGGTACCCCCATAAAAAGAAATCCAAGGGTGTCAAATCTGGGGATCTTGCAGGCCACGGGTTTTCTGAATATCGTCCTATCCATTTATGAGGAAAGTGTTCGTTAAGCCACGCTCTGACTTCAAGGGTACTATGTACTGACGCTCCGTCTTGTTGGAAAAAAATATAATTCCTTCTTTGCAGCGGTAATCCATGTAAGAAATCAAAAAACACATTATTTAAAAACACTAAATAATTTCGTGAATTAAGGTTGCCCCTAAAAAAGTAAGGCCCAACGATCTGTGTATCTAATATGCCGCACCAAACATTAGTTTTGAAAGAAAATTGACTTTTTGCCTCTATCTTCCAATTTGGGTTCTCATCAGCCCACCATCTACAATTCTGGGAACTGACAGTGCCGTTTGATGTAAAAGTCGCCTCATCAGTAAATAAAATGTTTGTAGGAAAATGTTCTTCAATCATGCCTTGGAACCAAAATGAAAAATCTAAGCGTGCATCAAAATCTCTATCGAGTAAGGTGTGGATGAATTTTGGTTTGTATGCACGAAATTTATTATTCTTCAAAATTCTTCTTATGGATTTTTCAGATATACCGGTTTGTTCCTGCCTCTCCGATAGTGCCATCCGTGGATTTTCTGTGACCGATAACAAAACATTAAAGGTACCTTCCTCATTAGTGACGGGCTTACTATGTGGAATTTTGTAACGATTTTCTACACTGCCTGTAGCTTTAAATTTGTTTAAAATACGTAACACAGTAGATCCATGGATATTCTTATTTGGATATCTAGCATTGAATATATCCGCTGTTTCTCTGGAACTATGAAAACGCTCACCACATATTAAGACGAGCTCAATTTTTTCTTGCAAACTCAGCTTTTCTTGGGGCATCTCTAATTATTGTTAACAAACAACAAAATGTAACTTTTACAATGAAAAAAACTATAGAATAAAGACGATAAAAACACCTGGATAAATAATAACACTACTAAATCGTTTGACAACTCTCAATAACACATTGTCATTATTAGTCAATTGTTTCATGGCCTCTTTGATTATGAGGAAATCTGTTGATGCACGCATCAACAATGATGATATTGTATGATTCCAACAATTTGCCAAAAATCAATTTATTTTTTGTTTGAATAAAAAATTCAATTTGAAATTATTAGATAAAGGACCTTTATTAATAATGAACAATATCGGGATTATAATGTCCTGGAGATATTTCAGTGACCTCTTATGAAGCAGCTGAATACATGGCAAATCCATAGATTTCAATTTTTTTCCGAATAAAATAGAAGTAGCTTGCGAATATTTACAAAATATCATTTAAGATATTACTGTTGGCCTTACTAATGAGTTTATTCGTCTAAAATGTATTTTTCCAAATTGAAATTTTTATTATGGCAAAAAATTGATTTTTATTATGGCAAAAAATTGATTTTTATTTTTTTATCTCAGATTTTTTTCAAAACTTGTACATAGCTATAAAATAACGTTTTGAACAACTTTTTCAAATAACATTTTTCGATATTTTCCCAACTAAGTGTGTTTAGAGAGATAATTTTTAATTTTTTCAAATTTCCCGCCAAATACGAAAAGACGAACAGCACTGTACAACGTCTTTTGAAGTTGCTTTTGATGCAGAAGCGATTGCACATATCGATATTCGTCAAAATTTATTAATAAAAGAATTTCCCATATGATGCGTACTTTCTGCCGGTCACTGTATAACTACGAAATTTCAGAAAAATCCGTTCACGAATGCAGAAGTTACAGGGGGGGCCGATATCCTGTGTCACCCGGTATTCACAGAGATTTTCGACTATCTTGGAGCCAACATCGAGCCATTTTGATTTTATGAATTTTGATGAAAAATGCCGAACGGAAACAACTGACGCGGAGGATTACAATATTTCGGAAAGCAAATTTCTTTTAGTTTGTCCAGTGGCAGAGTTCAGGGAAAACGTTTGGCGTTTTCCCACTGTCGCGAAATATTACGTCATTGTAATTGTGAATTCGAGTTAGTTCGCACAGAATAAGCATTATTACATAATAAAACTTTTTCACCGAGGTTTGAATTCAGGGAATAACCAAATTCGAACAACGGCCGCGATATATAAAACAAGTCATAGTTGTCCAATGAAATACTTGCAGAGCAAAGGTTTCGAGTTACAAAATAAAATAGTTCCGATACCGGGATTTTTCAGTTAATTATATTTTAATTTTAATGGAAATTACTTTGATGCCTCGTAGTCTGTATCCAAGCCCAGTAGTTGAAACAAAAAAAAAACAGTTGGTTGAGTTCAGGGAAATCGCCGAACGAACAATATTAAATCATTGGAAAAACTGAATTATTACCAGATAGGTCTAGAACAAGGAGCGGCGGGAACTATCAAAGTTGGGGATATTGCGAACGTAAAGCTCAGGGAATGATCGAGTGGAACGTGGTAATCACTTGTTCGAGATTACTAAGGGTTTAAATCGGAAGGGAAAATTTAGTTGCCACAACCTAGAAACGTCTAAATGAGTTGAATAGGGAGGTTAGAAATAACGTAACCGAGTTCAAAAACGAAAGATTTGGCAACACATTAGAAAATTTAGAAAATGATGGACAACTTTGGAAATTAAATCGAAATTTAAAGTCAAACAAGACTGATTTCCCCCCTATTCATGGAGAGCTCGGTATGTGCTACGACTCCGAGTCCAAAGCTCAAGCTTTTGCTGACTCGATGGAAAGACAATTTAAACTTAATGAGCATCCAGACGATGATCTGGATCGTGATCTTTTGCTAGAAAATCGGGTTCACCGCACTCTTAGAGAACCTGATCGTGATGTCATTCGTCCAGCTTCGTTGGATGAACTTTAGGCGCATATCAAAATTTCACTGCGCCTCAAAAGATTTCCTCGAAGGTGGAAGCATGCCATCGTGGTCATGATCCCGAAAGAAGGTCAGAACCCGACCTTTCCGCAAAATTATCGACCAATCAGTTTGGTATGCTGTTCAGCTAAGTTGGCTGAAAAAATCGTTCTCGAAAGGCTTGACGATGAAGTGGAGGACAGAAATGTCCTACCGAATGAGCAGTTCGGCTTTCGTCGCGCTCACTCCACCGAGCTACAGGTTTTGAGGCTGGTGGAAAATACAATCTCTTCGCTAAACACCAACAATAGTGCTCATATTGTCCTTCTAGACATAAGTAAAGCATTTGACAGAGTATGGCACGAAGGCCTGCTCTGCAAATTGATCGATTTCCACTTGCCTTTGAGCCTGGTGAAGTGGATAAAGTCGTTCCTCATGGGTAGGACATTTCAGACCAAGGTTGACAATTTCCTCTCGGACCCGAGAGAAATTGAGGCCGGCGTTCCTCAGGGGGCAATACTGTCTCCTGTATTATACGCACTCTTCACCTCCAATATACCACGAATCGAACACGTGAAAATCTCCCTGTTCGCCGATGATACGGCCTTACTTTCCTCGTCAGCCAACCACCTGATGGGTGTTGTTTATTTGCAGAATGCATTAAACGACCTCCAGCAGTGGTACCTGGAGTGGAAAATAAAGTTAAATCCCGATAAAACACAAGCGATCTCGATGGGTCGCAAGAGAAACAACCCGGAGAGGGAAGTGACTATCTCTGGAAGGGAGATAGAATGGTCGGAACAAGTCAAGTACTCAGGGGTTACTGTGGATCGTCGGCTCACCTGGAAGCAGCATGTGAATATAATAAAAAACATAATTGCTAAGAAAATCGGCGCACTTTACCCTCTGATTAATAGAAGAAGTAAACTCTCTTTGAAAAATAAAGTCAAGATCTATAAAATGATGTTCAGGCCTGTCATTTTGTATGCCTCAGCCGCCTGGGGCCAAACATGCAGGACTAGCATTCGCGTCCTGGAACGAGCGCAAATGAAAGTCCTGAGGATGATAATGAATGCTCCGTGGTATGTATGGAACGATCGGATGCTTGAAGACTTGAACCTGCCTTCCATCAGGAGTATAATCAGAGACCGCAATCAGAAAGTATTCGATTGCTCAATAACCCACGAGAACCCCCTCGTGAGGGAAGCTACTGATTACAACATAGACGACCCCTCGCGCTTTAAACGTCCCAGGCACTCCCTGGAGTGATGGGCTATCTATCAACCTATCCCGGGTAGTGAAAGCTGCATCCTCTATAGAAATTTAATTTTTCAAAATTTAGACTCAAAATTCTTTCTCGGCCATTTTTGAGTACCGCCATCATGGGAAGGGCTGGAGACCGGTCTCCGGTCCTTATCCAGTCAAAATTCCAAATCCGTGAATGGCTGTTGCCCACTTGTTTGAAGCTCAAAGAGTAAGAGCCTTAGGGTTACACTCGTGTTAAGTAATAGTGATAGAAGATCCTGAACAACCTAGAAAAATCACTTTCTGAGCCCTCTCCGTACACATATTATAGGAGATATGGTTTTCAGAAGTGTTGAGGTAATATCGATTTACCCGCAACATACCTAATCTAGGATTCATTTTGGTAGTATCAAAATATTATTGTGATAATAATACCAGCGGTACAAACATTGTTGGGTATCGTATATACAGGGTGTTCCAAATTAAGTCGGCACCATTGCCAACTCCGTTATTATTGATGCTACGATTTCGGTTAAATGGGCAAACTGGTAGCATTTTTAGTGGCCTTCTCGATGCCAAAAAAAAAAAAAAATTGACAGTCGCGTTGTCATAATATTTCATAGAATGATATTTTTTTCAATAGAACACCCTATATTTTTTCATCCATTTCGATTCGTAATAACATTCTCAACAACAAAGCTCATATCACTTTTCTTCCTAAAGTGGAAAATGAGCGACTTATGTGGAAATATTTATTTTTTTCACTAGCACAAAAAATTTCTTTGTTTTGGCGAATAAAACTTCATGATTGTCCAAACACCCATCTTTTGTACTTATACGAATGACAATATTTTGTTACTAATAGCAAAATAAGACAGTAAAAAGAAAAAATTGCGCTGGGATGTGAACTCGTGAAACCCGTGATCATCATGTCGCACCCAATTGACACCACTAAGATATTTGGTATTAATGTACAAAACGATGAATGTTTCCTATTAATATAACTGTCTTATTTTCACCTTTACGAAAAAAAGTCAAATGAGCTTTGTTGTTGAGAATGTTATTACGAATCGAAATGCATGAAAAACTATAGGGTGTTCCGTTGAAAAAAATATCATTTTATGAAATATAACAACGCGACTGTCAATTTTTTTTTGTTTTCGGCATCGAGAAGGCCACTAAAAATGCTACCAGTTTGCCCATTTAACTTAAATCGTAGCATCAATAATAACGGAGTTGGCAATGGTGCCGACTTAATTTGGAACACCCTGTATATTTAAGTTTGCCGGACCAACAATTATATTCTGTAAAAATAAATATATCTAAACCATTTTGAGACTCTGCCAAAACAAAAATTTTAATATACCAGTTAATTTAATACTTTTTACACGCTGCATTCACTGTGGAAAGCACCTTCCCGTTTCAGGCATATAAATCATAGATTCAGAAGAGTCACTAGACAAAGTTTCAAAGATAGTGTAAAGACAACTCTATCTGTCTACTAGTGTGGAGACGGCTCTGTCTATCTGTCTCTGTGTGGACATAAATGCAACCGGTGTCCAGTATCAAATATTTAATTAAAGCCTAGTCTTTTGAAGAGTAAAAGAAGTTTCAAAATACCAGCCCTGACATGAACCTGGCGCCGGATCAACGTTGAGATAAAACATCTTCCTGAAAGTACTTTGGTCATATAACGTACCTTGGGACGTTTAGCGTAGAATTTTGACCTGAAAGGTTACTAACTCACTGGACTGAATCGACGAAATTCTTGAGAAACGCTCTGTATGATTATAATTGATCGTAAACATCTCCAAGTAGGTTACTAGTTTCGAAACAAATAGTCTCTACCTTTCAGTTTTATCATCTCAGAATTCTCATTGTTTGGAAAACCTAAAAAACAAAAGTGTCCTATGAAACAAATTACTTGGACAAGTAAGAATTAGTTACAGTGTTCCAAATTTGAATGCGATAAGGCGATCATCTGATGATTTAAAATTCTTCATATGAACATAGTCCAAGACCGCTTTATTTCTGAAGATACAGGATGTTGAAATTTAACAAATAAATCAGTTCTTTTCCCAATATCTCTGAAACCCTATACTTCTTTAATTGTTTGCAAAGAACGCATAAAATACATTTTCCAGTAAAGGATTTCAATTCATAGTGGTCCTGTTAACATCCGCCAATTTTGATCAAGAAAATAGATACGCCACGTTTTTCCAAAAATATTTGTAATTGTCTCATCTTTCATAAATGGTCGCCGTAATTCTGGACTGTTTTTCAGTAGAAAATCCTAGAAATAGGTCAGCAAGCCTATTTCGAATATCAGCCATGTTGGAAGATTTACAAAATCAGTTCACTTTCGGCTTCACATATACTTCTGACAACTCTGCTAGATGGCTTTTTATTTATAAAACTTTTCATGACAAACGAAAGTGACATGCATAATACATTTTTTCCATGTCAAAGGATTTCTTAATTTTCATCAGTGGCGTCCCTGTTAACATGCCCTGCCATATTTTTGATCAAAATAATGATGCGCCACTGTCTTTTTTCCAAATAAATATTATTTTTGTAATTGTCCTCTATCTTCTCATAAAATTGGTCTTGGCTCCAGCAACTGAGGTAGCTGTTTTAAATTCAGTTGGTACGAAAATCCTGAAATAAGTACGAGGCAAGTGCCAATAATTTGAATATCGCCCATATTCTAGTATGGAAGATTCTCCATGATTATTTATTGTATCCCTATCACATTCAACGGGTTCAGCTCTACTTCCTCGAGACTTTCCATTACGAGTGAATTTCTGCCAATGGTTCCTCCTAAAAGTTACCGAAAATCCTTCATTTGACAGGGAAACTTTATTCACGGACGAAGCTAGTTTTACTAAAAACAGGATAAGAAATTTTCATAATAATCATTTTTGGGCGGAGGAAAATCCGCATGCAATCGTGGAATCTCATCACAAGGAGCAGTTCTTATCGAATATCTGAGCTGGAATTATTGGAGATTTCCCAATTGAACCTTGTTTTTACCACGCAGATTGAATGGACATAATTAACGCCGATTTCTTGAGGATAATCTGCCAATTCTGTTGGAAGATATTCCTATTTCAATGCGAAATCGCATGTGAGTTCTGCACGTTGGTGCACCTGCTTATTTTAGTACTCTGGCACGCGAATATTTAAACCAAAACTTTCATAATCACTGGATAGGTCGTGGGGGGAACAAAGTCATAGCCAGCTAGATCCCCAGACTCAAACAGTCTTGATTATTTTCTTTGGGGACATCTCAAGACTTTGGTGAACAGTCAACCAATTCTAACTGAGGAAGAATTGCGAAACCGCGTGATAGTTTCCTGTGAAGCAATAAGGAATACTCCAGGAATTTTCCAAAGAGTACGCGAGCCAATGCCTTGGAGGGGCAGAAGCATGCATACTTGCAGGAGGTGGACATTTGGAACAGTTAATTTGATTTTGGTATTTTTTGTTCATAATAGTTATGTTTTTAAAAATAAAAAATGTATTTTTATATACTTATTACAAAAATATCTTTTTTACATCTTAATATATATATATATATATATATATATATATATATATATATATATATATATAAATCCAGTGTCCTGATATTTGTTCCCAGTGAACTCTTCACCAAGTCAACCGATTTCGATGAAAATTGGCATGTATGTGTAATTTTTTCCAACTTGAGAGATATGCTATTTTTCATCCCCCTAAATGGTAAGGGTGGTCCACCCCTTAATTTTTTATTTTATTTTTTTGGTTAATTTTTTTTATTTTTTTATGATACAGCATTCAAAAATACATACAACCCTAAATGTTCACCCTTCTACGATGAACCCCTATTTTTCCATCGCGATTTTTATGTTTTTTATTTTATCCACAGATCCGCAATAGGGTTGCAAGATGGCAATCGAATATAATAATTGAGAACGGGATAACGGGATAAAGGAAAAACTGGATAACGGGAATAACGGGATAACGAAAAAACGGGAAAACGGGATGACAGAATGAGGGAATAACGGGAAAACGGAATAACGGGATAAATAAAAAACGGGATAATAGGAAAACGGGATAACGGGGATAACGAAAAAATTGGAAAACGGGATGACAGGATAAGGGGATAAGGGGAAAACGGGATAACGGGATGATGAAAAAATGGGATAACAGGAAAACGGGATAACGGAAATAACGGGATAACGAAAAAACGGGATAACGAGATGACAGTATAAGGGGATAACGGGAAAACGGGATAAAGGGATAAAGAAAAAACGGGCTAACAGGAAAATGGGATAACGGGATAACAAAGAAACGGGATAATGGGATGACAGGATAAGGGAATAACGGGAAAACGGGATAACGGGATAAAGAAAAAACCACAGCCATAGCAACGCGTGGCCGGGTCTGCTAGTAAAATTATAAAAATCTTGCCTAGATCCTTTGGTTACCACAATTGTGAAATTGAGACTAGTAGAAAAAATCGAATAGGGACAAGCAAATGAATGTATTTTATTTTCTAATTCGAAAACCGTCCGCCGGAAAAAAAAGACAGGAGACCATTTTTATGAGAAGATAGAGGACAATTATAAAAATAATATTTATTTGGAAAAAAGGCAGGGGCGTATTATTTTGATCAAAAATATGACAGGGCATGTTAACAGGAGCGCCACTGATGAAAATTAAGAAATCGTTTATCATAGCAAAAATATATTTTCATGCGTACTTTGCATGTACCAAAATTTAAAAAATAAGCCAAAGCGGTTTCAGAGATATTGGGGAAGAACTGATGTTTTTGTTTAATTTCAACATCCTCTATCTCAGAAATAAAGCGGTTGCGGACCTATGTTCAAATGAAGAATTTTTCTTAAAATCATTCAAGGATGATCGCCCTTTAGGATCAGCATTCAATTATGAAACACCCTGTATATCAATAACCTAATAAGTTCCTATACCTTGTATGCTTTAGGCTTCAGGAATTTTTCAACAAACATGTATACAAGAGATGATGCAAGAAAATGTCGAGGGACGTAGCAACTTTGTATGCTGAAAGGTATCCCAACAGACATCAACCATGTTTTCAATATTTTCCCGTTGTGGAGAAACAACTCAGACAAGAAACTCCCAACCATGAGGTGACGAAAATCAAGTGAAGTGAATCCTACCGCTTCTATACTATGGAAATTAGCCATCAGTAATAAGTTAGTCACGAGCCAGCAAGTAAAATTTTGAAAAAGCAAAGGTACAGGTCGTTCAATTATCGAGTTCACCAGCGTTTGTATGAAAATGAAGGAGATCGAAGATTAGTTTATTGTAAAAAAAATCAAATGTACCAATTTTTCGTCTCAAAAATATGTGATCGTACTCAGAATAGTCCCTAGAATCCAAAACAGTAAAAATATACACAATGGACAAACTATATAGGTACGGTATTCGTGGGCCAACATTAAACATTCTGCAAAATTATCTATCGCATAGAAAACAAAGCGTCAAAATTGACAATGAACTTAGTTCTTCGAATGAAATCTCAGTTGGTGTCCCACAAGGCACAGTTCTGGGGCCGATCTTATTTCTAGTATATATAAACAGTATCGATTATATAAAATCTATTGGTAACCTCATTTCATATGCAGATGACACGGCGATTATTTTTTCTGGCAAAACATGGCAACAAGTAAATCAAAAAACATCAAATGAAGGATATCCAGATATGGCTTAGCTATAATCTCCTCAGTTTAAATCTGAATAAAACCAAATTCGTTTGCTTCACACTTCTTAACTACGATCAACCAACCGAAAATATACTAATAATACATACCTCTGAATGTCCACTGAGAAAACAATGTGATTGCCCTTCGATAGGAGCATGTGAGATGTGATGAACATGCCCTATATATTACAAAGTGACCGCCAGCTCACTTACAAAATGTACAATTTGAGAGAAATCCTAAACATAAAAAATTTGATGAGGGTATACAGATCCTTTGCAGAATCAGTTATTAGGTATTGTATCTCCGTATGGGGTGGTATATTTGACTGCAACCTGTACATTCTCCGAGTCATGCAAAATACAATAATAAAAATTATTCTTTGAAAGAAAAAAACTTTACTCAACAGAACAGCTTTATGAAGAAACTGAATTGTATAACATAAGATGTTTTTACCACAGTCTTATTTGAAAGTATCCTGATAAATATTACCATAGCGAAAATATAAGAAATACTAGATCTACCGATAACCTAAATGTAATAATTCCCATTTTCAAAAAACTCATACACAACGAAAAATTTCCTATTTTGGTCCTAAATTTTACAATATTTTACTCGATCCCAGTTTGAAAGAAAACCTCTCATTTAATAAATATAAAACTGATATGAAACAATTCATCAATCTTAACTAGCTAACACTACTGAAGTTACTACGAAAAAAAAATTATTAGAACTAGTATCGATTTCAGCAAGAATTCCAATTATTCATATTTTCCTTGTAAACAATATATGAAGTATATGTATACCATTCATTTTGATTACCTAATGAAAATCCTCAATTATTTCAAGGAGCTGCACAAAACAAGCGGCTTGTGTGCTTAGGTGAACCCTTGCGATTATAAAGAATAACAGTTATAAATATGTATGTTGTTATTATGGTTTTACGAAATGAATTGAAAATTGATAGATATCCTACCGCTCATGTATCGAAGGTAATATCATAAGTGCTAGGGGTTTTATCGAGGGTAATATCATAAGCATTTTGCCTGGAAATTTTATTGAGTGCGATTTGCGGTTTTATTATTTGATTGAACCACGAAAGCGAAGCTTGAGTGGTCTAATCTTTGAATAGATTTTCCAGTTCTCAAACCATACTGCCTTTTTGAAAGTACATTGAACTCTTTGAAAAAGATCACTATTCGGGTCTTGATGATTTTTTCAATTATTTTTGCAAAATTTGAAATGAATGATATTGATTTGTAGTTGCTCATAAATGTTTAATCACAACCCTTATAGAGTGGTTCAATTACTACAACTTTGAGACATATAGGAAAATAGCCTGTATCTAATAGCTATTTATTGAGTACGTGAGTGGGGTGGTGATGTTGGATTTGATATATTTCAGCGTTTCACTTTTTATTTGACCTTCTCCCTGGGCTTTTCTGTTTTTCAAACTGTCTATTACTCGTTCTCCTTCTTTTTCATTCTTCTTTTACATGGTGTTTTCTACAATTCTTGTGTGTTCCTGGATCTCTTTTGGTTTCTCAATATTTCTAGCATATTTCACCCCTAATGTACTATGATAATGACTGAAATTCTCTGTGATGCCAATTTTGTCTTGTATTATCTCCCCAAATTCTATCTCTCATTTATTATTTATTTCTATTTTTAACCGACGAAACCAAAAAGGAGGAGGTTCTCTATTCGACCCGTATATTTTATGTTTTTCCATATATTTTTTTATGTATGATCACGCATAACTTTTTACTGAGGCGTCCGATTCCGATAATTCTTTTTTCAGTGGATAGGATGTACTTCGAATTTGGTCCCTTTAGAATTTAAAAGATGAAATCCACCCCTAAGGGTAGCGAAATGAAGGATATTGATCACTCACCCTCTGAATTCTGGTCCGTTAACCGATTCTATCAGGCATAACTTTGTACTGGGTTCTTCGATTTGGATGATCCTTTTTTTAATAGATAGGGTATACTTTATATTTGGATTTCGGAAGGAATTAGCCACCCTTATGGGTAGAAAAATAGGGCATAATTGATTTTTCACTAGTGAACATTGGCACACACATACGTAGTTGACAATGACAGATCGCTACTGACATTATTCTTGTTCCGTCAAAATCAGTATATTTTATGAGAGGATGGAATGATATACGAAGTAATGGAATAAACTAACCAGAACAACGAAAATAATTCATATTACAACAAATAGTAAAAGTAGATAATCATATTATTTAACTGGTAATAGTTGAAGTAAGGTGGGTAAGTAAGTATTTTGGAAGTAATCAAAAAACAAGTAGGTAGTAAATGGTAGATTTTAGCCACAAAAAATTGGAAAATAAAAACTTTTCAACAAAAAATTAAACCGACGAAATACGGAACTGAAAAGTAAAAAATAAAAACCTTTTTAACAAAAAATTAAGTCCGACGAAAAAATCAACTGAAAAGCAAAAAATAAAATAAACCTTCTTAGTCTAAATGATAATTGAGCTCCTAAGCTAATGTAAGAAACTGATTTTGAGTCGGCGCCAAAAAAAAATTATCGAAGATCATTATCTATGTAAGAAGTCATCAAAACGCAGCCGTGCATCTCGCTGCCATCATTTTACGCTTCACCTAATTCAATTGCTAGTTTGTTTGGCGCCGACTCAAAATCAGTTACTTACATTAGTTTAGGAGCTCAATTTTCATTTAGACTAAGAAGGTTTATTTTAGTTTTTGCTTCTCAGTTGATTTTTTCGTCGGTTTAATTTTTTGTCAAAAAGTTTTTATTTTTTACTTTTCAGTTCCGTATTTCGTCGGTTTAATTTTTTGTTAAAAAGTTTTTATTCGTTTATTTGTGTTACATAATACATTTACAGTTTTTAATAGACCTGTGAATGAATTTTTATTTTGATTAATGTTATTTTGAAAGTAAGTTGCTTTTGATTTTTCAATCAATTTTAATAGCGTGTTTTTATAGGTTTTATGCTCGACCATTCTCCTTACTCACCAGATCTAGCCCCAAGCGACGTTTTTCTGTTCCCTAAGCTAAATGTTGCTCTCGGAAGAGATGGGAGCATCGCTGGGAAAAGTGTGTGGACTTACAAGAAGAGTATGTAGAAAAATAAGAATATAAAAGATAAAATATCTTGTATCTTTGTTGGGTCGGAATTCTTTCAATCCACCCCCTTATGCAATTGGAAATCAGCTCTATATTCACTTGTCTCTCTCTTCCGTACTATGAATAATTCCACGCAATAGCGACTCACTACTTGAAATTGAAATTCCCAAGTTGGGGTCGTTTGAAACCGGAAGAGATAGAGGAGTATGAAATATTGAAAATTATTCCAGTTCTTGAATCCCTGCCAAGTTTGAATCTCATACCCTTGGAACACTGGGAACCATGGCTCGTCTTGAGAATACGTTGACACCCGATTTGTGCAGACAGAATGTAATACATTGGACGCCCCGGTTGTTTCCCTTCAGAAGTGCCATTAAAAACAGTTAGAGTTTTCAATAAATAATTTCGGTTAGGTGGAGTTTTTTGTTTGGTGGATTGAATGGATATCATTCATGACATTTTAGGTTTGCCCCTCTCTATAAAGAAACACGTTGAAGACCGAACAGATGAGGACGCGATAAAACCCGTAAAAGGCCCAGTAAAATCCTGATTGCTTGAAATTCGATCCTGATTTATTTATTTGGGAAAGTTGTCAGTAATTAGCTTGTGACATTTTTTGTCGACAGGCGACATCGATGTTGGGGCAGGAGATGCATGGGCCTTCGGGCCCGTTCTCGCCCGTGCGTGTGGTCGTTGCAATTTCTCGGTGACGACTATATATTTTATGCTCTTGGCTACTTAACAGTGACAGTAACTGGCTCGGCGTTTCCGATTTCGTCAAAATTTCTCGATTTGATTGTGTCTCCAATTTTTAGTACGCAAACAAATTTCTGTGAATTACGAAAGTGTGAAAAATTGGATTTATATTACTTCCTGTGTTCTAGAAATAATAGTTATTTATGTATCTGGGTCGTAATATAGGCTTTAGCGCCCGATGGCGTGAATTAGTTATTTATGTATCAAGGGCGTAAAATAGGCTTTTATGGACCGCAGCGTGTAAGTAATAGCCCGAGCGATAGCGAGGGCTATTAACACGCCTAGGTCTATAAAAGCAAATAACGCCCGCAATACATACAACATTTTATGCACGACCGGTATATTTGATGTCATGTAGATAGATACCTCTTTATATCTAGAACATGATGAAAATACATCAAGGCTGCCGTGAGAATGTATATTCATATCATATCGGAAATAGAATAAATCAAGAAGTGATGGAATGAATGTTACTATGGCAACTCAGTCAATTTTTCGAAATTAGTATATTAAAGTATAAGTGGATAAAAAGGGCTTTAAAACACGCGCGATTTTCCGAGCACGACGGCGCAGCCGGAGTGCTCGAAATAGAGCAAGTGTTTTTAAGACCAGTTATCCACGAATACTTTACGTTATTTTTTTTTATTGGTGCACTTTGAAATCATATATACTGGTATTATTACTACAAATAATAGAAATAAGAACTAATAATGCAAGAAGGTTGAATTCGTGATGTGACATCAGTATACCTTTCGTTGTCATGGAAATGAGAAAAACATTCCTTTACAATTTGTTACCAAAGATCAATATTTGAAGTCACCAGAGCTCAAAAATGAATTATTCTAATATCGATTTTTTTGAATAGTGAGGCAGAATCGCGGTTAATACCGCGAAAATCCAGTGATATATATAAAAAAGAATATGAAAAGTTCATCAAATGGATGGAGGAGCACATATAAATGAACGAATTGTGAGTAATATTTTGACGTTACAAGGTACTCCTGTCAGATCAATAATCAAAAATTTGTCATTTAGACTTCTCGTTTCTCGATTTGTTGATGTTGTCATGGTTACCTTTAAAAAACGCGCGTTTTTTAAAGTTCGATTTAAACACGCTGAGGCGTGCTTTAAATGGGTAAAAAGGGGCACCAATAAAAAAAAAAGATTATATAGGCTAGTAGCCATATTTGCTGTCAATTTTTGTGATCACAGATAATTCATTACTGATTTTGAAATGGATTCAAGCGACGAAGAAAGTGTGAATTGTACTCCACCAGAAATAAGTAAAGCAGCTGAGGATGCGAAATTGAGTTTATTGCCAAGTAAATCCAAGAAAATATACGACAAGGTGTATGAAGAATTCGTGAGGTGGTGCAAAGGATAAAATGTAAAAAATAAGAAATACACAGAGACTGTACTTCTTGCCTATTATCTGGAAAAATCTAAATATTGTAAGCTCTCTACCATGTGGTCATATTATTCCATGCTGAAAGCTACTTTAAATGTACATGATAATATAGATATCAGTAGATACGCAAGATTGATAGCTTTCTTGAAACGAAAATTTGATGGTTATAAACCAAAGAAATCGAAGATTCTAAACAGAGAAGTAATCGAGTTATTTTTGAGGGAAGCACCAGACGATTTGTATCTTATGATGAAAGTAAGTTCTAATTTCATGTTTTCTCAATGTTCAGTATGTTAATCTGAGAATTTATTGTAGGTAGCACTGATTTTTGGTATTTGTGGAGCATGTCGCCGCGAAGAATTGGTAAATATCACAGTGGACGACATTCAAGATTTCGAGACATTCTTACTCATAATTATACGAGAAACCAAAACGAAGATAGATCGAGTATTTACTGTAATTGATAAAGAATAGAAATCGCCAAGTTATTTGGATATTTACAGAAAATATTCCTCCTTGCGAGATCAGAATGATCAAAAGCGGTTTTTTTATATTATAAAAATGGCAAGTGTACGAGACAGGTTATCGGAAAAAATACATTCGGTCAAATACCATTTAGAATAGCCACTTACCTAGGTATTTCTAATGCGAAAGAATATACTGGTCACTGCTTCAGACGTTCCTCAGCAACTATGTTAGCAGATGCAGGCGAGGATATAATCAACATTAAAAGACGACTGTTGCGGAAGGTTATATTGAAAATTCAGTTGCAAATAAGCTGAAGATTGCTAAGAAAATTGTAGAAAATGATGAGCATTCTACTAGATATTGCAGACAATCTGAAAATATTGCTCACTACCTGAAACATCAGATAATAACATGCATTCTCTTCAGACTTCTAGTAATGAGGAATCAGTTGAAATCAGTAACTATCTGCAACAACAGAAAACAACAAATCCAAATATTTCCATAAATAACTATTCTAATTGTATTGTCAATATCAAGTTATAATTCATTTTTAAATTAATTTATGTTCATTGTTTTCGTTATATTATTGTTAATAATGTTTTGGGTTTGATTATATGATCCATCGGAATATAGATTTCTATCGATATGAGATTGAAATTCACTTTAGCGCCTGTTCAACGATTTTATCGCCCGCCGGGCGATAAAGTAGTCCGCGGGCGCTGAAGTGCTACTTTACGCCCGCAAATCCGGGCGCTAAAGTGCTACTTTACGCCCGGTCGTGCATAAATAATATTATACGCCAAGGGTGTTAAACGCTATTTACGACCGAGATACATACGTTATTTTGTGCACAAGCCAGTATTTACTTATTGAATTATATTTTGCAATTAAAATAATTTTGACTCACCCAATATACCGGGTGACAATGGGACTAGGGCCATGCCTATATCTCCTTCAATTATCAACCGATTTGAATGAAATTTTGTACATAGATATGAGACACAAATTGAGATTGACAGACATATGGAAACAAAATGGCCGATTTCCGGTTTCACCAGAATAGCCACCAACTTCTATTTTTCAATCGGAACACCCTGTATGTTTGATGTTTTCCGGATTCTACGGCTCAAATTACATACTATAGTGTTAGCAAATTTTTATTTTACAAATGAAAAAAAAATCTGGTTGTTCAAGTCAAAATCTATACTAATTTACATCAGTAACTCATAGTAATAGTATTTTCATCGATAAGATCAATAACAAATCCTACAGCAGAAATGGAAATTTCCTGAACGCATTTTTAACGAAAAAATCGTTTTTTTCGAATGGTACTTACCGAGAGCCATCTTGCCATTCGATAGAGAATTGAATTACCAATTCAACGGTATACATTAAATTAATTTAAAATTGGTATATTAGGGTTTTTGGGATCGGAAATTTCTATCATATCGCCAGGAAGGGTTTTCTTTTAAGGATGACGAGGTTTGTGAAAGCAAATTTTAAAAAACGCATATCTGACCACGAGTGGGACACAAAAAAACCTAATGCCTAGAATCCCACCGGTCTTGTCTCTTGTAGAACATACTAGAGAAAATGCCATACTTTTGATTCCTCAAACCCCATCCTCGATTAAAAAACCCTTCCTGTCAAAAAGACTTCTTGGCGAAATTCTTCACCAAGACAGCGTCAATACCACGATGGTTATTGATATTATTTCTAATAAAATACTGTTTGTGTTCTTACAATAGATTTTTTATAATTGTGATTCGTTAAGTGCTTCAAAGTGTGTTTGACTTTATCTACCAGTTTGGATATAACTATGAAATGAAATATATATCGCCAGTAGTTATATATGGGTACATTTCTGAGTTTTCCACTAGCTTTCATGAGCTCATATAGCTCAACATGTATTTTTTGGAAGAAAAACTTTTTTTAAATGATTAAAAATCTATATTCCATAGAATCAAATTGAAGCTGAATACTATTTTGTGATTGATATAAACCATCTGAGCTCTTCTCATATTGAAAGCTAAATTTGGCACAGCTGAATTTTTAACCGACGAAACCAAAAAGGAGGAGGTTCTCTATTCGACCCATATTTTTTTTTCCATCATATTTTTTTATGTATGATCACGCATAACTTTTTACTGAGGCGTCCGATTCCGATAATTCTTCTTTCAGTGGATAGGGTGTACTTCGAATTTGGTCCCATTTGAATTTAAAAGATGAAATCCACCCCTAAGGGTAGCGAAATGAAGGATATTGATCACTCACCCTCTGAATTCTGGTCCGTTGACCGATTCTATCAGGCATAACTTTGTACTGGGTTCTTCGATTTGGATGATTCTTTTTTCAATAGATAGGGTATATCTTATATTTGGATTTCGAAAGGAATTAGCCACCCTTACGGGTGGAAAAATAGGGGATAATTGATTTTTCACTAGTGAACATTGGCACACACATACGTAGTTGACAATGACAGATCGCTACTGACATTATTCTTGTTCCACATCCGTCAAAATCAGTATATTTCATGAGAGGATGGAATGATATAGAAAGTAATGAAATAAACTAACCAGAACAACGAAAATAATTTATATTACAACAAATAGTAAAAGTAGATAATCATATTATTTAAATGGTAATGGTTGAAGTGAGGTGGGTAAGTAAGTATTTTGGAAGTAATTAAAAAACAAGTAGGTAGTAATTGGTAGATTTTAGCCACAAAAAATTGAAAAATAAAAACTTTTTAACAAAAAATTAAACCGACGAAATACGGAACTGAAAAGTAAAAAATAAAAACTTGTTAACAAAAAATCAAACCGACGAAAAAATCAACTGAAAAGCAAAAAATAAAATAAACCTTCTTAGTCTAAATGATAATTGAGCTCCTAAACTAATGTAAGTAACTGATTTTGAGTCGGCGCCAAACAAACTAGCAATTGAATTAGGTGAAGCGTAAAATGATGGCAGCGAGATGCACGGCTGCGTTTTGATGACTTCTTTCATAGATGTTTGGCGCCGACTCAAAATCAGTTACTTACATTAGTTTAGGAGCTCAATTATCATTTAGACTGAGAAAGTTTATTTTAGTTTTTAATTTTCAGTTGATTTTTTTGTCGGTTTAATTTTTTGTTAAAAAGTTTTTTCAAATGATTTATTTCTAGACACTAGTGCTTAAAAATATGGCTCATCTTAATTCATTCAGTACATTTTTCATTCATTAAATTTGCTAACTTTCAAGTATTAAATATTTCTATTTTGATGAAGTAAAATTCCGACACTTTCCTATACCAATTTACAATTACCTGCGTTGACAAAGAAATATCGGAGGTATTCCCAGATATTGATCACCCTTCAATACGAAAATATTATGTTAGGGGTGAGGAAAAATGGTGAAGTCGCCGTTTCAAAAAAAATATTCTCAAGTATTCGAAAAGAAAATCCCTATACGGTCTTACACAAGGAAGATACCGATAACCTGTATGAAAATATAAGTGACGACTATGCGAAGAACAAAGGTTCTTTAATGTGTTAAATTGATATTATTGACCACATGATTTAGATGGGTTAATTTCATCCAAAACTCGAACCACCCATCAGAATCATCGGCTGAGCAAGTTACCTTTTACCTTTTACCTTTTCACTTGTTTTGTATAGACGAAGAACAGGTCTTTGGAAATTGAATAAAACAATTTCATGAATCCGAATATTCATTTTTGTCTTTATATGCATACGTGTTGTTTTCAGTTGTAATACCACAAGAGAGTGAGAATAAAGTAAAAATAATTCGACAGATTTTCGAAAACTTGTGGCGACAAATTTGAGAAAGAAAAAAAACGTAGATCAAGGAATAAAACAAAGTTCAAAGTTACTACAACCCCATTAGCGTTGTTTAAAATTATGTAAATACAAATGTGTACTCTATGAGGTGTGACAAGTAAAACTCTCAGTTTCACTTATCACATTTCAAAACATATACGTTGTCTGTGAAATTTTAAATTTTTTTTGGGTTTTGAAAATAAGGCACTGTTTTCTGGGTAATTTTGTGAGCTGAATTCAAATCAGGTCACATCAGTTTTCTAAAATTAATAGGTTTAAATAGTCCAACAATAGCGATTATAGCCATTTTGGACTAATAACTGGTAAGAAAAAATTAAGATTACAATTTCACTGACAAAATTTTGAAGTACTAGTTTTTACCTTACAAATCTGTTTTGCTTTCGGATCATACGATTTTTTTCTGCGGGGACATTCATAGTTGTAGCTAGAGCAAATTCTTCCACCAACAAAATATCATTAAATTATCTTCAGCTTCCCTTACGAAAATTCCCTGAGACATCACTGTCCTGAGATAAAGACACGTCTTTCCGAGTTGGACTTTTTGCGCCCCAAAGAAATCACTTGCGTTTTGTCTGGATTGACCTTCCAGTCCAAAGTGACAATATCATGGACCAAATTTTCATATATACAGTATCGGAAATTGAGTTAATGCCAACATAGAAACTCAAATTTTGTTTAGTAGCTTATCATTTCTTATATTAATTTGCTCAGGTCTATAAACACTCTGAAAATCATTACTTCTCAATTTGATTTATTGTACAGTGCTTCTTAAAAGTCCGCTTCCCCCCTCTTATTTTTGGAACGATTATACATAAACAAGTGAAATTTGGAAAATGAATATTAAAGGTTGTAAACTTCCCTACTAGTGATGATAGATGACGAAATCGTCAAAGATGACGTCACAAGGCCATTGTGACCAATAATTTTAAATATAACCCTACGGCAAGCGACACCTCTTTTAAAAGGTATCGAAAAAACCTATTCAATGACACTAATTTTGTTTGTGTTTATGGCAATTTTAATGGCTCATTAGTGAACATTACAATTTAAATTACATTCAGTATGATATTAATTACAGATTTAAAGAATCAGTATCTACTTAAAGAAATTGCTCGAAGTGACCTCCATTTACTTCCTGACAGTGAAATATCCTATTTTGAAACTCTTCTCGTACTTTTGCAGATGTGTCTGCGGAAACAGCCTCACATTCTGCAACAATACGTTGTTTTAGAACGTCAATATTGTCAGTTTCAGTGGCGTAAACCTTCGATTTGAGGTACCCCCTCAGAAAAAAATCCAAAGGTGTGAGGTCCGGTGATCGAGCTGGCCATTCCGTTGCACCTCGTCGTCCAATCCATCTACCACGATACTCCTCATCCAAATACTGTCTTACTGCACCAAATTGCCGAATTCATCTGGATTATCTTCCAAAATTCCAAGGATTAACGGTTCTATTGCGTTTTGCAACAGCTCCAGATAAACCTCACCAGTTAAATTGGTATTCAAAAAAAGAGGTTTCCCAGGATACCTGCCCAAACATTCACCTTCTGGGGAAATTGGGTATGTGTTTCACGAAACAGGTGAGGATTTGCGTCACTCCAATACCTCACATTCTGTGTATTTACATTTCCATTTAGATAGAAAGTACTTTCGTCACAAAAACAAATGGTTTTGACATAGTCTGGCTGTTGGTTAATTTTAGTTTCCATATTTTCACAAAATTCTAGTCTTCGGTCTGGAGATAGAAAGTACTTTCGTCACAAAAAAAATGGTTTTGACATAGTCTGGCTGTTGGTTATGAAATTTGTTTTTTTCAACACCCTGTATACTGTACTTCGACTGACTTCACAGGTAGACGCCACGTGAGTTGTTGAAGGAGTAGGATTAACTATTACTTCTGCCAGTATATAAATTTTTTTCTCATCAGAAATTTGTGGTCTGCCAGATCGTTTCGCATCATCAATACTACCCGTTGTTCCAAACTTACGAAGAAGCTCCCTTAAATAAGTCCTCGAAACGAAGCGATCGGGAAACCTCTCATTAAAAATGCGTTCTGCTGCCTGAATATTTTGTCCAGTTTCACCAAGAGTTAGGATCGCTGCTACTTTATCATCTAAAGTACGTACCATTTCGCTTCTTGAAGCACTTAAACGTTCGGCTCACAACAGTTTAACAAATAATTGAAATGTACAAAAATATTAAAAGTACCAAAAGCTGCTAAAACAGTTAAACGTTCGATCAACAATACACAAATTATTAAATGTACAAAAACTTGGACAATTACAGAAACGTCGAATTAGGGAGACTAACAAAAACGTCAGCTTATTTGACAACTATCCAGAGGCGGAGCTTGAATTTGGAATTTTAGTATTAACTGATTTAATTCATCACAGCTTTGCGTTTTTCAAAAGCGAGTTGCCAAAACTGCCATAAACACAAACAAAATTAGTATCATTGAATAGGTTTTTTCGATACCTTTCCAAAGAGGTGTCGCTTGCCGTAGGGTTCCATTCAAAATTATTGGTCACAATGGCCTTGTGACGTCATCTTTGACGATTTCGTCATCTATCATCACTAGTAGGGAAGTTTACAACCTTTAATATTCAGTTTCCAAATTTCACTTGTTTATGTATAATCGTTCCAAAAATAAGAGGGGGGGGGGGGAGAGGACTTTTGAGAAGCACTGTATATCAAAAAAGTGAAAATGTTAGTTCAACTTTTCGACCGAGTCGAACTTTTCAACTCAATCAGAATAAACTAAGTAGTGACCGTGTGACAAAATGGTTTGACGACCAACTGGAATACGTACAGGGAGCTGAAGAACTTGATGTAGCATCAAGACAGCTCCAAAATGATATAACAAAAGCATATGAAATCAATTGCGTGTCTTGGTGGATTAAAGAGTCAACCGAACTTGGAAAAAAGTCGGAAACTCTTCAATAGTGCTGGAAGACTGGGACGAATACGAAGCAGCTCTCACTGAGAACAACAAGGAATTCGGAAAATATAAAAGCAGAGACAAATTACAGAACTTGGAATATATGCAGAAAACCAGAAGGAAAGTATGTGTCCTTATTCAGACACTATTCTAGATCTTACTGAAGATGAGCTGCAAAGTGCAGGAACCTATCGGGAAAAATCTTTACCACCCAAAAGATCAAATGGGTCATTGAGAGCTTCAAATCTTTCAAGTTAACCGAAAAGGACGGAATATTTCCCGCCTTACCACAAAATGGCCTTGAGATAATAGAGCCCTTCTGAAAATGCTGTTCAAGGTCAGTATTATTTTCGCATACATACCGAAAGCATGGAGGAAGGCTACTATGGTGCTCCTTCCAAAGACTGGGAGGCGTCCAAAGTCTCATCATTTCACATCCAGCAATATAAGTATTACCATAAGGAAAAAAATATGGGAATTCCTATCCTACGTGGGTAGTACTCAAAATAATCCCCACCATTTCTGGGCTACCCTGTAGGAGTGTTTAATCGCCCCACCACCGAATGTAAAATGGACGAAGTTCCTCGCCTATAGTCACTAGGAAAGCATGCGGGTGTGAGAATATAAGTTGCGCAGAGTTCACAACGTTGTGCTGGCTGGTGCCTTAGGCTTTTGAATCACTCATCCTCATTCATCGATGACCAGGAAGATGAAATACTCGAAACGCTATTTAATCGCCTGTTGATCACCATGGGCAGCGATTTAGGTGCACGTCGTAAAACGTTTTTCATTCATTCATTATCATTATTCATGTCATTATGTGGGTTAGCGTGGCGATTCTTCAAAGGTCAATTTTAGAGTCAGTACCGAAAAGTAACGCTGATGCTTTCGGAGCGGTGTCTCTGTCGGTCAGTCTGTAACAGCCATGTGAAATATAAACCGTTCAACTAGTCTAATCAACAAGTTCAAAAAAGTGTTAAATAGATATAAAGCTCCTAAAAATATGAGCTAAATGTTTATTAGCACTTAAAAATTTCGATTGTTATTAACAAAATAAGTTTAAAAAAAAGGAGGTATTTCGTTTTCGTTAATAATTTCTAAAATAATGATATTATATAATAATTGTTGAGTTTATAACAATAAAAATAATAAAAATAAAATAATTTAGAAAATATACTTGAAAAAAATATAAACATTAGAAAATAAATTCAATTATTATTTTAGTAAATATTATTTTAGTAAGTAATTAATTAAACTTTAGCAGAATATTAATAATTCTAGTGATAAATGAATGAAAATGATCAATAGCAAAATGTAAATTTAAACTAGTATATTATTTAAACAAAAAATCTATATTGCTATAATTTACGTAATTAGAAAGATATTTTATCATAGAACAAAAAGTTCTTGAGTCCGTAGCTGTATATAAATTTTTAACAAGTTATAAGCTATGAAATTTCAAAAATATAAAAAATCTAAATTTTTATAAACAAATGCTTATAACAACTGATAAACACTGGTTACAGAATCGATTCTGTATTCATTTTAAAGATAAATACATCTTTTATAAAAATGAGTTGCTTGTGCTTTACCGTATCTCTTATATTTCAAATGTTAGTAATAATTTATAACTTGTCAAATTATGGAACGTGCTGTAATTTCATTATCATATAAAATGTAACAATGCTGTAAAAATACAAAAAATTTGTTTTTATAACTTTGTTACACATAGTTTTCTTTGTTATTCTTTGAAGTTTTCGAAAAAAATATAACGGTTGATATTATTTGTTTTATAACAAATTGCTAAGTTAATAAACAATGAAATTATTTATAAAAAAATTTATTCCTCTGTTAATTCATTGAAAAGGTCAATGATGATTTTAAGAATAAAATAATTTCTTAACTAATAATTTAAACAATTGAAATATAAAAAAAAACGATTATAAACAATAAAAAAATTATTTAATACATTTTTTTCATTTTAAATCATAATTTCACCTATGCAATGAGATGGTATGAAAAATGTTTTAAATCCCAAAATAGTCTGTTTGTTTATAAACAATTTCTTAACAAATGACGTAAAAATTTTTTTTTCAATATTAATTAATACCTATATCAGATGCAAAAACAGCAATAATAAGTTATTACTAAAAAAAAAATTTTTTGAAAACATTTTTTAGAAATTTCATTTTTTGTTAATTTAAAAAAATTATAATTAACAAAATAATAAACTTTAATAAAAAAAAATTGCATTGCTCCATTAAGTACCTGAATGAAAAGAGCTCCACGAAACAAAAATTTTATAGACCAATTATTTAAACTTTTATGTCGTAATTTATAAAAACAGAGATTGGAAAAAAATTGGTTAATTAACAATGGTGTAACTTTTTGAAAAATCGACATGAAATTTTTTTTTTACCGAGGTTTTTTTCGTTCAAGTGTCTAGATTACACCATTAAATTGTTATTTGATACTATAAAAAAATTATTTTAGGTGATATAACGGCTTTTTAGACGGTGCACCTATGCCGTAACGACCTCGGGGAGCCCTATTTTCAGCGTTAAAGAAATAATTATAAATAATAGAGATAGAGTTCCGGGAGACTTTTTTATTGGAAATTTCCTCCTCTTTCAGGATCTTTTTCCATAATTCCTTAAATATCATTATTTTAGAAATTATTAACGAAAAACTAAATACCTTCTTTTTTTAATCTTATTTTGTTAATAACAATCGCAATTTTTTACGTGGTAATAAACCCTCAAAAATCATTTTTCTAGACGTCATTCCGAATCGAATGAGCTATCGCTCATATTTTTAGGAGCTTTATATCTATTTAACACGTTTTTGAACTTGTTGATTAGACTAAACATAGAATTTGCAAAAACTATTTCTTCAAATTGAGGAAGAATGTGTTAGAATGTGTTTTTTTCTGGTGTCGTTTTAAATTGACGCTCATGTGATGCTAGAACATTCATTGAAAACAATTTCAATATGGTGGGGAAACTGAAATTATCCAATCTGAGACTGGGAATTCGATTTGAGGCGTCCCACAGGGCTCAATACTGGCCTATACGTTTATTTTGTATGTGAATCATTTAGACATAGTATTGGCAAAGAGCATTATACTACACACGCAGATGACATCTCATTACTCATTTCCGATGCAGATACAAAAAGCAAAATGTACCATTAATAAAGTAGCAAGATTATTCAATGGGTGTGACTTTTTTTGTTGGAAAAATACAAATTATAAGGATTGACAATCGTTGAAAATGTGTAGAAAATTTGCAGATTCTCATAGAAACAATATTTCTCAAAAACCGGTAGAAGTTTTGGGAATTTATATAGATGAATTCCTGAACTGGAAACCTCAATGCAAAAATTAATCTCTGAACTAATTGTAAAAAAGTCAAATTTTTCGAATTACCACATCTTTTAGACAGCCCATTCTTAGATTCTAATTTTCACGACGAATCCACTGATGGTTTTGAATCGAAAATCGGATGGATATCAATTCTATATTTGTCCAAAATGATGAAGAAATTGGAGTATATCGCTCATCGAGTATGCTGGATACAAAATTGAATGGAACTGATTTGAAAACATAAATTTTCACATAACAAAAGTTCATAATCCACACCAACAAAAAAAAAAATACACATAAAACCAGGATTAGCTGAAGGGAATAAATGTTCAAAGTGCATTCCGCCAACTTCCTGACATTTTCTGGCTCTATCAATTGTGTTTCGCATCACATTTTGCATCATAGCGGATTTATGGTAGCAAACACTTCACGAGCGATTTTGTAGAATTTCAAGTGTTTGATGGGTGTATAAAACACTCTGTTCTTTCACATAACCCCAAACAGAAAAGTCTACAATATTGAGATCAGGTGATCCGGTAGGACAGGACTTGATGCAATTACTTCGTCCATTAAACAGGTTCATTGAATAGTTCATGATTTGATGGTATTATAAGGCGGAGCCCCCATCTTGTTATGATACATCAGTTCAGAAACAACAAGTGGTAAGACATTAACTATTCTTCAATATTGAAAAGAGAAACATTCTCAATTGAATATTGAATAGAAATATTTGTCTGTGAATTGAAAACCACGATAAAAATTAAGTAATTTTTGTGAATGTCTATAGAAAAACAACTACTTCCCCGGCTAAAGCCACGATGGACATTGAACTACATCTGATAGATATTCTGAAAGGACCTAACTCAAAAGAGAAAATCTGAAATTGGTAAAATTTGCATTCTCTTCATATAGATTCAGAACTATGTGAGCGGATAGAAACTTCATCAATCTAGTTTTGACGAACTTTTCAAATTTTTCCCAAAGTTGAAATTTGAACTGGATGTGCGAAGAATTGTTCCTTATCCGCACATCCCCTTCTTCTAAATTCACTCTAGTTCTTTGATATTTTTAAATCTGGCGCTCTTTTTATTCTGAATTCATCTCCTTTTTCCCTTTGGCAACAGTGTCCGGATCAGATATAACTCTTTTAATGTCTCATAAAAGTTCATCTCCTCAGTTACTTTGTATGAATACTGACAAGGAGTAATTTCAATTTAACAGCTTCACACAATTTTTTGTATCATATAATCTTCATCAATATAATATTTCCTATAACCTTTTCACTTTTCAGAATTTCCGAAGATGGTCGTTTAGAAAACTTTGGGAATTAAAAAAAAAATATTTTTGTGCACTATGCCAAAAACAGTTCGCCTACGAAATAAATTTTTTTTTACCAAATCTATTTTATTAACAAAAAAAAA
>JAFIRS010006882.1:0-30809 GCA_018342105.1 Gonioctena quinquepunctata | reverse complement strand
CGGGTCCTTTCCATGGTGGACATCGGAGAAAGATATGGTCAGTAAGTATGAATATTTTTTTCCAAAGGTATTGAAAAAATGATAAAACAGAGAACTGTCGATAGACAGGCTCTCCGTTATGAATGGTGACATCAGCGGGACATTTTTTTTATGAAGATCATTGTTATTCATTTTAACTGAAAAAATATAAATACGGTCGAAGTGGCTACTATTACAGGGGTGACAGCGTCGAGAAAGTTGTGAAAAGATAAATTTCTCCTTGTCAGGTAAAGTTAAAAGTATTATAATTTTTTTTCCTATATAAAACAAGGAAATGGGTCCAAAGCCAATTTATTCCTATTACAATACTGTCCCACTCGAATTCCTAACCTAGGACCTATTTTTAATAAAGCTGCATCGAAAGCATCACATTCGGTTACTCCCGCCACATGGTCCCGCACCGCCACTGGTTTGGGGCCTGTCACTGAGGTCTGAGACAGCTGGGTCGTTTTGGGACCCAACCATATAAAGAAAAAAAATATGGCCTCCGTAGGTTGAGTGAGAAAAAATATTGGGTCTGGGGGCCGCGTCTGGGGTGTTAAGTGGTCTCTAGGACTACCACAATGGTCTGGGGCTTGGGCTTATGGGGGTTGTTATGGGGCCCAGCCATGTATAGAAAAAAAATATGGCGGCTGTAGGTTGGGAATTTCAAGATGTCCGTTATGAGGGGGCCCTGCCTGGGGTGTGTGACGGTCTCTGAGTGTTGTCACTGAAGTTGGAGATAGCTGAAGGCATTATGGGGGCCCAACGATGTAAAGAAAAGAATATGGAGGCTGTAGGTTAGGAATTTCAAGATGTCCGTTATATGGGGTCCTTGCCTGGGGTGTGTGTGTGTGTGACGGTCTCTGAGTGTTGTCACTGAATATGAAGATATCTGGAGGCATTATGGGTTGGTTGGTTGGTTGAAAGCTGACGAGCCAGAGACAGGGTTGGCACTTAGCTTCCCTTGACACTGCGACCAGCTGGGGTCTCTTGTATCATTCTGTCGTCAGTGGTTTCTCATTCAAATAGGTTTGTGCCTTCAATTAGGTTTAGTAGCCTGTTGATACGGTTCTTCGGATTCATACCTGTTTCCGGGCTGATCTCTCCAGAAGTTCTGTGTCGCCTACTACTTAGGGCGTCACAGTCGAAGATAACAGAGAGGCTGTTTCCTCCTCTTCATCACATAGCCTACACTCCACGATTTCCCTGCGTACTCCCATGGTGTTTAGGTGTTTTCTTAGGCCGCAGTGTCCAGTCAACAGACCTATTATTATACGTGCCTTCGTTCTGTTCAGGTTCAGAAGGTCAGCCGTCAGGGTCCGGTTTGGATGCCCCACCATGACTTTGTTGTGTATTTGCCCGACAGTTTGATCCCAATATTGTTGGTGTCTTCTTTTTATCCACTCGTCGATCAGGGTCCTGCATCGGTTTTTGCTAATCCAGTGTACAGGTTCTGGCCCTGTGAATACCGTTTCAGATGCTTGTCTAGCTAGCTTGTCCGCTTTTACGTTGCCTTCAATGCCTCTGTGACCTGGCACCCACATCAAGGTGACCGTGTTGTGTTTTGCTAGCTCGATGAGGTTCTGGAGGCAGTCCCAGACCAGTTCAGACTTCATCTGTATAGAGTTGAGTGCTTTGATAGCACTTTGCCAGTCAGATAGAATGTAGATGTGCTTTTCCTATAACCACATTCATAGAAAGAATATAGCAGTTGTAGGTTAAGTGTGAAAAAATTTATGTTATTGGGGCTGAGGGGCCCCCGCCTGTGGGATATTCAGCAGCCTCTGGAAGTTGCCACTAAGGTCTGAGATAGCTGGACACGTAATTGAAGATATTACTTTATTCCACTTGGAAGATTATATGAGGTCGGAGATATGTGTGGAAGCCGCATTGGGGGCTCAATCATTGATATAAAAAAGTATAACTGTTTTAGGTAAGGAAATTCAATATTTATATATATTCGTTATGGAGGCCGACCCGCCTGAGGGCGTTTAACGGTCTTTGGAGCATATCACTGATGTCTGACGCATTCATGGGGGCCTGGGACTCAACCATATATGAAAAGAAAAAATATATAACCGCTCAACGTTAACAAAGAAAAAATGTGCTTTCCATTAATACGTCACTAACGTTTGATATGTTTGAATATACTTTTCCCGGCAAATGATTGCATCATAATTTGACCTTGACTATACAAAATATTCCCACGGTTCGAGCGTGCCGATTCTAAGAATTCCCCGTCTCTATTGCTTCTCGGAATTAGCTAACGATTGAAAAATTCCACGAATTGGATGCTGGTGTCAGTGAATTTCTCAGAAATCCATATCTGACCAACAACACCTGAATAAACAATCAATTCCGAGAATTATATTTCGCCACTGATTCTGAGGAATCAATTGCGTCGCAGTTTTATGTTTCTGTGAACGCCAATAATGGTATCATCATTCGAAATTTCATAGTACAGTCAATCTCAGACATTTTACACAGCCGAATTTCTTCATTTCGTTCAATGTCAAAGAGGTTGGATTTTTAATTTTCCATTTTCGGTGGAATTTAGCTCTTGTATTACTCACTAGGTGGCGTCACTATCGTTCAACCTTACACCCTACCGATTTGTGTTTTTTGAGAAAAGTATCATTTTTTCATCTTGCATTAGTCAATATGGGAGCGCTCGTGAAAAAATTATTCAAGTCTTTTGCCCTGTTCAATTGGTTCATTATTGTTCCGGACGTTGAAGAGATAAGACTTATTTCTTTAGAGCAACTGTGTGGTTCGAAAAAATATCACAAAATGTATGTTTCCTATACATGTACAGGATGTTGGCGATCGTTAAGTTATTTCATTGAAAATTCTCTCAGATGGGGATATAGGAAAACCAAAATGCAGCGCTGTGACATATGTCAACGTATGGATGATAAATGAAGAATAATCAATACGGGAAAAATGGAAATTATTGTTGGAATATAGAAGAGAGTAAAAGTTGTAGAGTGTACTTTTTTTTCAAATTAACCCAACCTAACCAATTTTGTGCGTCCAATGTTATTAAACAAAAGAATAGGTTCTGCAAACGTTGGAGACTGAGTATGGTACGCTGAACTCCTTCGAAAAAACAAAAAACCAAATTCCCAGTTGATAGAGATTTGTATTTAAATCTACATATGGTTTCGAGTGAGTTGATTCCAACATTGAATAACGTATTCATGCATTGAAAAATGCTCTCCCGAGTATAAATACTTCACACAGCCAATTCTCCTATATTTCATGACACTGATTTGGATTATTGGTTTGATGAGATAGTGGTGAAACCTATAATGATTGGACTTGAAGAAATCTGCGGAAAAGAAAGCGGGTGGGCATTACAGAAAATTGTCAACTTTGGTGTAAACATCAATAAATTCTCTCCGCAAATTGGTAATTCATTATTAGAATCAACTCACTCGAAACCATATGTAGATTTAAATACAAATCTCTATCAACTAAGAATTTTGTGCCGAAACCTGGACTCGAACCAGGGCCCTCTAGATTATGAGTCTAACGCTCTACCAACTGAGCTATTTCGGCTTACAATCATATGCATACGACAAAGTATATAACGACAATCATTCATATGGCTTGCGACAAATGTTGAGTGACTATTAGCCTGGAAAGTTATGGGTGGGGGACCATAATATAACTTTTTCGAGAAAAAAGTACCTGAAATATAGGGAATTTTTCTATAATCCTACAGAAAACTCCCATAAGAGCATATGTGTTAGAGAGAGAGATGGTGATAGTGATTATTCCCTAGATCTAAGGAAAATTATCAAAATGGTCAAAGATCAACCCGCCCCCAGCCCATCATGACTGTAGCTGAGCAACAACGAGAAGAAGTGCCAGAACAGCCCAAAGTGATTTAACCGAACAAAATAAATCAGATCCTTGCGGAACACCCATTTTCCACAGAGTCGAGTAAATATAACCGTAATTGGCTATTAGCTTGGACTGATAGGCTAACGTCTGACCAATGCCCTTGAATCCTACGTTTTTCTTTTTGAGCCCAACGTTCGCCTGAAGATTTATTCTCCTCCAAAACTCTACAAATTCAATTTGTCCGTATCGACCTGTCTCGCGGATACCAACATCATTATCATGAAGATGACCTTTCTATGAAAGAATTTCGTAAGTTAGGCAAATGTTGGGCGATCCTCGAACTGAACGATTCTGATATCATTCACGGCTGGCCCTCGTACACTGACATGAAGACTGACATCACAGCGATGCCATCATTGGTTGAATAGATTTAAGCTGAGGTTCGATGGGGTGGTGGTGTATGCTCATATTTTATATGTATGAAGGTATATTGGTTGTGTTGTGTTGGGCAACTAAAACGTGTTGGTTGTGTTGTGTTGGGCAACTAGAACGTGTTGGTTATGATGTGTTGGGCAACTAGAACATGTTGGTTGTGTTGTGTTGGGCAACTAGAACATGTTGGTTGTGTTGGGCAACTGACTGTTAGGTGGGAATTGTTCCATAATCCTACTGGAAACTTCCATAAGAGCCTGTGTGTTAGAGAGAGAGGGAGATAGTGATTATTCCCTAGATCTAGGAAAAATTTTCAAAATGGTTCAAAGATCAACCCGCCCGACCATCATGGCTGGAGCTGAGCAATAACAACAAGAAGTGCCAGAACAGTCCAAGGTAATTTTAACCAAACAAAATAAATCAGAACCTTGCGAAACACCCATTGTTTTACAGACTCCTCTAGAAATTCAATTTGTCCGTATCGTCCTGTCTCGCGGATACCAACATAATTATCATGGAGATGGCATTTCTATGAAAGAATTTCGTAAGGTAGGCAAATGTTGGACGATTCTCGAACATTGAACGATTCTGATAATATTTACGGCTGACCCTCCCGTACACCGACATGAAGACTGACGTCACAGCGATGACATCACCAGTTAAATAGATTCAGCAGAGTTCGATGGGGTAAATCATAGTGAGATGAGGGTAAATGAAGGTTAATGAGGGTAAATGGGGGTAAAGGGGTAAATGAGGGTAAATGAGAGTAAAGGGGAAATGAGGGTGGATGAGGGTAAATGAGGGTAAATGGGGGTAAATGAGGGTAAATGAGGGTAAATGATGGTAATTGAGAGTAAATGAGAGTGGTTCCTATAAACATGATTGATGTGGCAGCGAGTGTCAGTTACAGTTCAGACGTCGAAGTGTAAACATGTTCATCCTACCTGATCCCGACTGTTATGGCATTACTTTGAACGGATTGAAGTATTCCATAGGCAGAGAGCCTATAGAAATTGAAGGCAGTACATTGATGCTGGGAAAGTGATTCATTTGAAATAACTGACGGGTTAAAAGAACTTCTATCCAATAAGCAACCCTTAAATTTCACCAATGAAGACTTCTCAAACTATAAGACGATTCTGATGCCCAGCAATGTACACAAATTGCCCAACGGAAATATCAAAGCCAATAAGTCATGGAAATGCGAGAATATGAGGGGGTTGGAGGGGTTGGAGGGGGGTTGGAGGGTGTTCCTGTGAATATGATTGATGTGGCAGTGAGTGTCAGTTACATTCGAGACTCCGAAGCGTAAACATGTCCCTGCTACCTTATTCCGACTGTTATGGCATTACTTTGAACGGATTCCAATATTATATCGGCGGTGAACCTATAAACATTGATGGTGGAACTTTGAAGCTGGGAAGTGATTCATTTGAAATAACCGATGGTTTGAAGGAACTTCTAACCAAAAAGCAGCCGATAAACTTCACAGAACAAGATATTCTCAACTATAAGACCATTCTGATGCTTACCAATGCACACAAAAGATCCGATGGAAAAATCAATGGAAATACAAGAATATCATATCCAAGATATTTCCAAAGAGAAAATGGAGATCAAAGAAGGGTAAAGGAACGAGAATAGCAGATACCCAAGTGACAGATCAGAACAGATCAGAACATGAAAAACGTTCAACAAGAGCATTTAGCGCTGAGATTTCGGACGAAAGGATCGTTAAAGCCATGCGCGACCGAAAAGTGGCAGAAATTCGAAAAAGCTTATGAAAAAGGTACCTAGCCTTGAAATTGACAGAAATTCGACGAAACATACGGAAAAAGTACCTAGCCCTGAAATTGGTAGAAATTCGAAGAAACATACGGAAAAAGTACCTAGCCCTGAAATTGGCAGAAATTCGTTGCACCCGGTCCTGAAACTTGGAAATTGTTCCAGACAACAATATGATATGTATTCAATGAATGTTTTCCATTATATAGAACAATAATTGTTAATGATTTATGTTTTGAATAAAGAATAGTGTATAATGACATTGAATTTTATTTCCTCTGCCTTCTTTCCTGTTTTCAGGTACAATGAGAAAACTACAGTTCTGGTCATAATGTGACATCACTGAGAGATTCCAAAAATATTTTTTAACTAGATTTTCAACTTATCCTGAAATTTGACATCTGTCAAGTATTTTCTGTGGAAATCCCCCCTCCATTGAAGTAATAGAAGACCTTTTTTATTTATTTATTTTTTCACTTACCTATTTTCGTATTCAAAATGTCTGAAGGCAGACACTCTTCTTTTGATTCGAAACTCTCGAATTCATCCAAATTATACTTATTTTTGTATATATCTCACTTCAGCATTCAGAGTGTCCGAAGGCAGACACTCTTCTTTTGGTTCGAAACCATTGAATTCATCCAAATTGCAGTGAAACATTCAATTTGTGAGACCCAACTCATACTTGATTGTTTGAAAATTTTTTGCTTTGAAATATATTTGAAAACTCAAGCTATGGGAAAATTTTCAATTTTAAATTATGTTCTTCCGAAGCATTGAATCTAATGAAATATTTCGTCTGGATTTTGGAGAAATGCATGAAAGTAACTGCTGCTGGGAATGACATCATTCAAGAGCTTTATATGCATTTGTGTGACGTCAACCATTTCTCAGAATCGTAACCAGATTCGTTTCCAACTTGTTCTTTGAATAATTATATGCAGTTTTGATACAATGCTTCATTTGTGATAAAATTAGTTTCTATTTTTACTTGAAGTTAATGCCAAAGTAGGGTTATGTTTGGAAAAGTGAGGTTAGAATTCCTCCCCACCCCATTCAAATTTTGAGGTTATGGTTGCTCTGAAAGAGGGGTTATGTTTGAAAAAGTAAGGTTAGAATCCCCACCCCATTCAATTTGAGGTTATGTTTCCTCTAAAAGTGGGGTTATGTTTGAAAAAGTAAGGTTAGAATTCCTCCCCAGATCATTTGAATTTCAAAGGTTATGTTTTCTCTAAAAGTGAGGTGATGTCACACAAAGAACGCTGATATTCGAGGGTGAGACTGAATGACGTCATCGTTTTTTGACTTGTTCAGACAAGTCTAAACAAGTCTGAACTTGTCTGAACTTGTCTGAACTTGTCTGGACTGGTCCCTCTATCCAATTCAGGAGAACATCGGATGAAGTGATGATACAGAGCTGCTGCTGCCATCATTCTTTTCAAAGTTTTTCTGTATAATAAATAAAAATCAAAGTCGATATACGCTCATTTTATTGATACATTTTTTTTTAGTATGAACAATAGATCAATATTTATATAATTGTATGGATATAATAATAATGATTATAATTGAATTGAAATTAATAATGAAAGATAAAAATGATTATGATAGAATTGATAATAATAATGATAAATGATAATAATGATAAAAGGATAAAAATAATAATAATGAATATAATACAAAATTGGGCTGATATATTCGATATTTATACAATGGTTATGTGAGAGAGAATGATAGAGAAAAAAAAAACATTCATTTTCGGTTATCACGCTGACACAATAAATGGAAATTTTGGAAAAAAAAAAAATTATTAAGTTGGTTGGTTGGTAGATGGGGGTGGAGGTTGGCCTTTCATCCTTGATTTTCTAATGTCCCCAAGCAAGTGTATCGTCCGATCCGGGGATGAGTGTTCTTTTATCGAGCGATTTTGTTTTATTCAATACTAAAAACATTATGGGCATATATCCGTTCATATGCCCATCATCGTTGACTAGTTGATTTTTCCTTCTGATCTCTGAGACATTCAACATAGTCATCGAAGGCAATTTCATTTTCCACAACATTATATCAGACTCGTTTGGATTTTTTAACGCATTTTTTGGCTTGAATTTTATAAGTATATAATTTTGAACGGGGTCCGACGAAATCTGCCATTATGCACCCGTTCGCTTCATCAAACCTGGAATTTTCTTGTTTACCTGCGGAATACCGTACGAGTTTTCGCGCTCATATCAAATTTTTCCAAGTTTTTCCCAATTAAATCTCTATATACATCATCGCATTTAATTTCGTATATGAGAGAATCATTATACGTGTACATCAACTTACACTGATTGGTCTCGAATTTTTTCAACATTGATTTATAGTGGAAATCGTGAACACAAATTTTGGAAATATCCGAAATAGCCATACCAATATAGAGGGGTTTATTGAATAGCAGTTCAGACTTGTTCATTCCGATAGCGATCAAGGTTTCATCGAAAATAGTTCGATTGTGGAATTTCGGGTTGCTCATAAGATTTTTCGCCCCATATCTACCCTCCCATTTATTGACACGAATGGGATTGACGGACATGGGGATGATTTTTGAAATTTTTCCTCCAACGAATTGGGCTATGGCTTTCAATTGTTCCGCAAACCATTCCATCGAATCCAAACCTCGATGGCTATCGTAATACGATAGAGTGTCATCATAATTAAATTTGAAATATAAGCCTGCGCTATAGGGAATGTGTTTTTGGTATTTCGCCGTTTTGGACTTGGTTTCGTCATCAGTGAACGGTTCCAAAATCGATTCATAATCGGCATATATCACAAATGGGTTCATTTCTTTGTGTACAAAGTCCTTGAACTCGACATGATCATATTTTGGGAAGGAAATTTTGTAATGATTAGCTTTTTCACAATCAGCAGTATGATTGTCTAATTCATCCTGACTACGGAAATAATTCAAACATCTGTCGCAAATAATTTTTTCATGACCATCCTCACCTATAATAGAATTCAAGGTCTATCTGTTCGTCGTCTTCGTCAATTTCCGGCGGTGCCTCGTAATCATTTAATTTAACCGAATATTCATTTTGAATCATGAGTAGGTTGACATGTCGAGCCAATTGTTTTTCTGTAAGTCTCGTCGGTACAGTTGTGAAAAATGTATGCCCGTCGTCTTCGTCATCGTTATTCACTGATGATTTAACCAACTCCAAAATATAAACATTCACCGAAATACCGTTAAGTTTTTCAAATTTTGAAATTTGACTGGGAGTTATGGGAAATTCCAACTCCTCCATATTCAGTACGGTCGACCAATGAGAGTATTTCGATCGTCTATCTGGATAATGCCCATGTGGTACAGGATACAGAGCTGACACGACCGCCCATCCGAAACAATTGTTGTCGTTGGTATTTCGCACGTTAATACAAGCCTTTTTTCTAGCAATGGCTTGTGGAAGTTTGATGAAAGATGAACCCCCTTTGCCCAAACCTGATTGATTGATATTAACTTCCAAATTTATGATTTTCTGTAATGCCCACCCGCTTTCTTTCCCAACAAATTCCTCCAATCTATTACCCAATTTAACTACAACAAATTCCTGGAACCACCCCTGTAAATCTGTTCCTCTATCAATCACTTGGTTTTTAGTATTGAGATATTTAAATCGAATTTTTCCCCATCCAAGCCCATTTTGACGAATTCCCTGCAAAAACAAGTATTAACCTTCAGCATGGGAAATTTTTTCAACATGTTATTGATTCTACGTTTAGAAAGGCTGAAGGCGTCTTTGAAAAATTGAATCGTGTCTTTGTGAGCCAAATTTAATATTACACCTATACAAACTCGTCCCTCGAACGTCGACTCCAAATCTTCCCAAATGACTCGGCTTTTTGATGGAATTACATGTTTTTATATGCCCCAAATTCGTCACCAAATTTCCGCAGTGATCCAATGGAACTGTTGGTTGAAATTTTGGTGCCCTTATTACATAGCCGAATACTACGTTTCGAATGTTTTGGCCATGATTCGCATTTCATTGGGCTGGATTTCTGTTTAATAAGTTTTTGAGCCTTCCTGTATTTAATAATCATCTCATCGCTGAGAGCGGCAATTTGTTCAGAATTCATGGTTATTTAAAAAAACGAGAAAAATGAATGCTTTTTCACAAACAAAATATAGATATATTTTTTTATCTCTCTCTTACCTTGATTTAATGAAATCGAATACAGCCGTTCCAGTTGGCACCGGTTGGTCTGAGTTTTTGATGATGATGGATGAATGGACTTCGTTCCAGTTGGCACCGGTTGGTCTTAGTTTTTGATGATGATGGATGAATGGACTTAGTTGTGGATGAATTCAAAGACAGGTGTCTTCGTTGTGGATGGTTTTATGATTATTGAATATTCTCGACGTTTGAACTCGTTGACAGTTGAACAGCTTAGTTCAAGGTCTCCCAAACTGTGAATTGCGGCAGCTCGACCTCTAATGAAATTGTTTGGATTGGCTGGACCACACTTTTTATATCTGTAAAAAAAACTCATAAGTATAACGAAAAAAATATAAATTTTGAAGAACTCTCAATCATTCGAAAATTTTTTTTTTTTTTAGCTCTGAATTGATATTTGAATTACTCACATATTTTTCAGTCTGGAAACCCCAATAATCTAACTGGGAGAGAACGGAAGAGACACATCTTACTCCTACAAAGTTTGGAATACTAATGACACCGCTCTTCCGCGATCATGAAGTTATAGAAAAATTCCCCCCACCACTTCCTACCCTCATCATTTTGATATTAATGAAAAAACTCTCAACCGAAAAAAATAATAATAATAATAATAAAATAATCGAATGTTAATAATAATAATGGGATAATCGAATGAGTTAAATCGAATGATTGGTAATGGAACACTAGAAATACTCACACTTCACAGCTTGAGGAGACTCTGAGGAAAATATATTTTTCAGCTGGTTCTCTCTCTAAACACAAATGTTTTTCTCTCAACAGTCAAGACACAAATAACAATACTCGTCCACGATCATAGAATTATAAAAAAATTACCTCTTTCCCCCACCACTTTCTATTCTGAGCATGCGCACAACCCTCGCGGTGTATGACTAGCAAATCTTCCGTGCCTATTTTCTAATTTTCATCGATTACAGTATTATATACCAGAAGCGTTTTTTTTACCTTCGTTATTTTACAATTTTTAAATAAATTTTTCTGTGGTATCGTTCAGGCTTGCGTGCATTGATTGAAAAAAGAGTTGATGTCTATCGCTCCGACGTGTGAAAAACTGAAAAAATTATCTCAACCAAAAATAATGATAATAATAATGAAAAACTGAAAAAAATCTCTCAACCAAAAATAATAATGAAAAAAAAATCGAATGTTATAGAAAGAATGATATAAATCGAATGATTGGTAATGGAACGCTAGAAATACTCACACTTCACAGCTTGAGGAGACTCTGAATGAAAATATATTTTTAGCTGCTTCTCTCTCTAAACACAGATGTTTCTCACTCAACGGTCAAGACACAAATGACACTGCTCTTCCGCGATCATGAAGTTATAGAAAAATTACCCCCCACCACTCTATTCTGAGTCAATAAAATGGAATGTAATGTCTGTCTGTCGTCATGTTGTGTGAAAGAAATGAAAAAAAAATGTTGATAATAATGAATGAATGAATAAATTGAAATTGATATACGATAAGTTTGGAAAAATTCACTTATTTCAATCAAGACTGTATATGTAATCTCACCTCGATTCTTTGATGAACTCGAAGGCTGCTTGCTTTCTTAGCCGTCGTGGATGGCTTCACGATTATTGAATAGACACTAGTCTGGAACCCGCATAGACTTGTGCAGCGTCAATGTTGATAAAGCTACCTTCTCTATGTGGATAGAGCTCACCAAGGTGTTGATGTCTGCAATATTCATCGATAATAAATGAACAATACTTCAGAACTTGAAAAAAAAATCATAGTTTTCCACCCCATATAGAGACCTTTGAAAACAAAACAAAAATCACTCTGTATACAAAAAAGTTGTAGTCCACACCTTTGATATACGAAAATTTTGAAAAATTCCGCCCGTTTTGCTAAATAAGTTGAAAAAAAAATTATTTCACCCAGTTCCCTCAACCTACATACGTTTTTTTCCATCCTCCCCGTAAAAAAAGGTTCAAAAAGTTCAAATTGCCCACCCCCGAAATATAAAAAAGTTTGAAAACAATCTGTCCAGTTCACAAAAAGTTTAAAAAAAAATTAGTACATGAATTAAAAAAGTTTGGATATTTCACCCGGTATATACGAGAAAGCTGAAAAAAATGAGTTCAAAGTGCCCACCCGATATATGAAAAAGTTTTAAAACAATCCGTCCAGTTCACGAAAAGTTTGAAAAAAAAATTAGCATGTGAATTAAAAAAGTTTGGACATGCCACCTGGTATATACGAGAATGCTGAAAATATCACCTCGATTTACGAAAACTCCAAGAATCTCAGCCTAATTTCACCTGTGAAGTTTGAAAAAAACAAAAACCACTCATACTATCCCAAGCTCTGTCTTTGAGCATTTTATCAGGAAAAAACTCTGTCTAAGAAATATTTGAAAAACAAAATCTGCTCAGTTCAAATACATTTTTGAAAACATGAAAACAAGTTGATGAAAAACTAACCGATTCAAATTGTGAAGAAAAAAAATACCACTCATTTGGAAAAAAGTTTTTAAAAAAAGTCTCCCGGAAACAAATATAAAAAAAAATCCACACTCTCGATAAAAAAATAAAAAAATAATCAAAAGTACCCTTTGGGGCACACGAGAAAAAGGTTTCTGAAAAAACGTATTCCTTTGAAGCAAAATTTGGAAAATCAAATACAAAAATAAAATAAAATAAACTTACGTTTTTAGATGTTTGGTTTAAAGATGCACACACAAACACACAAACTCAGAGAGTGAGAGAGAGAGCACTAATCAGAACGATGTTTAAAGTTCAGAGGACAGCAAAAGAATGAGTCCGACTTCGCTGATCAGTCAAGTAAACCAATTATCTGCTGCGCAATTTTAAAACTGATGACTCAGCAGAATTCTTGGAACTGATGTAATATTGCGCAATATAACGCAATGGCTATTGCTCTTGATGACGTCATATGCACTCACAAGCAGGTGTGCCAAACCAAACAAGTTTAAACCTGTATGGTTCGCTGGCTCGTTGGAATGGCATTATCGATAAGCATACGGAAATATTGGCTAGTTCTTCAATGAATAAAATGCAATATATCGATCTCTTAGAACAGTGGAAATTATCAGCCCGATTTTCAATGGATTCATATTTTTGTGTATGACATTGTATATTCTGACGATATCAATTTTTTCATTTGGAAATTATTATTTCTTTTGGGTTCACGCTGTAAAATCTCAATAATGCATATTTTGCGGGTGTAAAATATTCAATCAATCATTTTTAGTTAACATCAATTATTTGTTTGGATTAGCGATATCTACAATCGAAGTTGAGATCCCCATTATTATATGAATAGTAGATAATACTCAAGTTCGGAAAGAACAACAACAATATCTGTTTCTGAATGGAATCGTAGGCGTTTTGTTTAGGGGAAGATGTGTTTCGCTGAATCTATTTTCGAACTGCATATTTCAGTAATTCATATTCAAAAGATGGCATATAGTAGTATGTATTATTGAATGATATGATCGGAGAATGGTTTGTTTTTCTTTCTAGCGTATCTTTTAGTATGATGGAGCTTCATCAATTTTTGTATGTGTATACAGGACGCGATCTATGAAAATGTATTTGGTTTTCAACATATCAGTCTGATATTTTACTTATGGTATTTACAATGAATTTTTGGTGTGCTTATACAGGATGTATGTTTGGAAATCCTAGACGTCTACCGTCATTGCAGCAATGGACAATCTATTTGCAAAATGGACTAAGAATTAATGCGAGACTGGGAATTCTGAACAAATTCCAATGAATGATGCAAATTCTTACTAAATTCCCCGAGTAACTAGATACTTGAAACTTCAGACATAGCTCAGAACTGAATGAAAATGAAAAAAAAAAAATTTTTCAGACATAGCTCAGAACTGTATGAAAATGAAACTATGAACATAGCCCAGAAGTGAATGGAAGTTGCAATATTAATTCGCTTTATTCCCGTCTGCTTGTTCATTTGTATGTATTAATGATAATAATAGTGATAATAAGCAATGAATTCCAGAATAACTTCCCGATGAGCTAGAGCCTTGAAACTTCGAACATAGACCAGAACTGAATGAAAATGGAATATTAATTGGCTTTCTTGTCCGTCTGTCTGTTCGTTTGTCTGTATTACTGATAATAATAATAGTAGTGAGAAGCAATGAATTTCAGAATAATTTTCCGATGAGCTAGAGCCTTGAAACTTCGAACATAGACCAGAACTGAATGAAAATGCAATATTAATCCGCTTTTTTGTCGGATCGGCCTCCCAATATTGAACATTAGTGAAATTATTTACCTAAAACCGTCATACTTCTTTCTTCTCTATGAATGACTGCGAGCTCCAATACGGTACCCCCACATAATGCATTCATAACGTACGCCAGCTGTCTCAGACCCTAGTGGCAACCTCCAGAGGCTGCTGAATTTCCCACAGGCGGGGGCTCCTCTGCCACAATAACATAAATTTTTTCACACCTAACCTACAACCGTTATATTTTTTTCATGAATGATTGGGCCCCCCTTAACGTTCTCATACATCTCAGACCTCCGTGGGAGTCTCCCGGAACCGATAAACACTACAAGAGGGTCTGCCCCCATGGCGGATATCTTGAAATTCCTAACCTACAGCCGCCATATTTCTGTCTATATATATATATATATATATATATATGGTTTGGTCCCCATAATGCCTCCAGATATCTTCAAATTCAGTAACTACACTCAGAGACCGTCACACACACCCCAGGCAAGGCCTCCATATTTTTACACGCTTTATATTAGCTTCACTTGTATGTTTGTTTGTAACCGACTCCTTTGGGCGCGATTTTGACCCACTTCCAGACATCCGAATATTTTTAAATTTGGCAGGTGTACATAATTTCGGTGACAATGCTCCGATATGGCGCATGAGTTTTGTGATTATAGTCCGATGTGTTTCAAAATTGGTATCTGAGGGTTTTCGTGGTCGGAGATTATAATCCTTTTGTCAAAATTGAAAAATTCAAGATGACGGCTCCAAAATGGTGGACGAGTTCTGTGATTATGGTCTGATTCTATTCAAAATTGGTATGTGGGGGTTTTTGGGGTCAAATATTATGATTCTCATGCGAAAATTGGCGGCTCCAAAATGGTGGACGAGTTCTGTGATTATGGTCTGATTCTATTCAAAATTGGTATGTGGGGGTTTTTGGGGTCGAATATTATGATTCTTTTGTGAAAATTGGAAAATTCAAGATGCGGCTCAAAATGGTGGCCGAATTTTGTGATTATGGTCTGATTCTATTCAAAATTGGTATGTGGGGGTTTTTGGGGTCGGAGATTATGATTACCTGATTTGATAAGATTATTCCATTTTTCAATTTGCAAAAAAAATAATAAAAATAATAGTTTAAAGAAAACTAAAAAACACGGTTCTATGAATAATCCACACTGAAAAGTAGGAAATAAATGATAGTTTAAAAAAACTAAAAAACACACTTTTATAGAAAACCAAACTACAAAAATAGAAAATAAAAAAAAAATGTATTTTATTTAAAAAAAAGCGTGGGGTGCATGGTATCAATAACTATAAAGTACATTACACACCTAGGGCAGTGAAGTAAGAAATGTCTCAGATCACAGGTAATTGTTGGCCGAGGCAATACCATGCACCCCACGCTTTTTTTCAATAAAATCCATTTTTTTCTTATTTTTTTAGTTTGGGTTTCTATAAAAGCGTGTTTTTTAGTTTTTTTTAAACTATCATTTATTTTCTTCACATCGTTGGGCCCCCATAATGCCTTCAGCTATCTCCAACCACAGTTCAGCAGAAATCCTTCCAAACAAAAAAACTATTTATCTAGTATCATTATATGTGAAACCCCAGACCCGTATAAATCCCCGTGAATGGAGTGAATTTTTTGACGATATTCCTAAACCATGTCTTATAGCAGGGGATTTCAATGCTCATCATGTTGCCTGGGGTAACGAATTTGACGACACATATGGAAAACATCTTCTTGAAGCAATTGAAAAATGTAACTTGGTATTTATCAATAACGGATCTAGAACTCTCGCCACAAGTCAAAGGCACATTGCGATTGATATCACTTTATGCTCATCTGATATAAGTCATTCATTTTCCTGGTCAACACTTGACGACCCCCATGGGTCCGATCATCTCCCTATCATTATAGAAACCAATTGTATGTACCCGACAGGTGAAACAAAAACTCATAAGATATGGAATTTAAAAAAAGCCAACTGGTCACAATACCAAACCACTCTCGGAACCAAGGACCCACCGGTGTATTATCATCAACTAATAGATGCTATCAATGAAGCTGCGACGATCTCAATCCCGAAGAATTCAACAGTAAGACATTCTCAACACATTCCTAAACCATGGTGGAACTCAGAATGCGACTCAGCAGTAAATAATAGAAAAGAGGCATATATCAGATTCAAACTTAATCCAAATCAAGAGAATCTTCTAGAATATAAAAAACAAGATGCCACTGCAAAAAAAACCTTCAAACAATCCCAGAGGCAGAGTTGGCGAATGTACTGTGAAAGTCTTAACAGAACAACACCAATGAAAGAGTTTGGCAGAAAGTTAATAGATTTAAGAATAGACGAATGGGCAATACAACACGGATGGATCCAGAGGCAGAATGGGTAGAAAAATTCCATCATAAAATTGCACCAAATACGGCAAATACAGCTCCCATTTCACAACTAACGGAAACTGCCATGGGAAATCATAGTCTATCAAAGAACTTTGAAATGTGGGAACTCAACAGGGCCCTCAAACAGACAAGTAATACTGCCCCAGGCAAGGATAACATTACATATTCCATGTTATATCACCTACCAGAAGGCCTCAAAAGAAGTTTGCTCAACATATTCAATAGAATATGGAATAATGAAATAGCAATTCCAACAGAGTGGAAAGATTACCTAGTGATACCCATTCAGAAACATGTAAAACCGAAAGAAGAAGAGAACTCATACCGTCCGATCTCGCTTGCATCTTGTATCCTGAAAACTTCCGAGAGAATGCTGAAAAATAGACTGGAACATTGGTTAGAACATCACACAAAGCTCCCCGCTTCACAATATGGGTTCAAAAGGAGTAGGTCTACACAGGATGCAGTGGCGCAAATAGTTACTGACGTACAGCTGGGCTTCACTAGAAATGAAACTACCACGGCAGTTTTCTTAGATATACAAGCAGCCTATGATAATATTAAATTGGACATTCTGTTCGATAAAATAATAAAACTGGGAATTCCTTCAAGGATATGTACTGCGATAATCTCACTATATTCAGAAAGAAGAATATATTTGAAAATAAATGAGTCCATAAGCGATCCACGCGAGACATCTTCAGGTTTACCACAGGGGAGTATTCTGAGCCCCCTTCTCTTCATTGTATATACCTCAGAGTTAGAAACATGTCTGGATATAAATTCACATATTATACAGTATGCAGATGACATTTGTATATACGCCCAAAACTCCTCCTTCGAAAACACTCTCGAAAACCTCAAAACAACCCCCATAATGTTCCAAGACCTCTCAGACCATTGTGGTAGTCCTAGAGAACACTTAACACCCCAGACGCGGCCCCCAGACCCAATATTTTTTCTCACTCAACCTACCGGGGCCATGTTCTTTTTCTATATATGGTTGGGCCCCAAAACGCCCCCCATAAGGTTTCCAGCTATCTCAGACCTCAGTGACAGGCCCCAAAGCATGTGGCGGGAGTAACCGGAGAGCGTCACTCGGACCTTGTAAACAACTCCAAATAAATTCCGCACCGTTCGAATATTACATGAATAGTACTCAACTCCAGAGTAAATTTAAGAAACCTTCAAAAACTTTACTCTACTCTAGGAGTCTATAATCGAACGCACCTCTAGATTCCCCTCGCAAACCGGTCTCACCGACAAGTGGCGTTGCCAGATCTCACATATTTTCCCGAACAAAAAAACTATAATCAACAAAGGATAAAACTATCAAATATGAGCCTAAAATGCTGCAAAGGTAAATGTTATCACGTATGCGTACATTGTTATGGAATATTCCATAAAAGCTGCGTACTAAAATCAAAAGGAAAGTATAGCATATTAGAGGGAAACAAACTGATCTGTTGCAATGTTGAAAACGAAAACACAAACCGAGAAATGGATCTAAGTCAGCTAGAACTGGAAATAAATGAATTGTCAGATGATACATATGGTAAATCGAAATACATTGAGAAACTGAAGGCGGAACACAACCAGTTTGTTGAAGAAGCCATGAAGACAGAGGAGGATACGAACTACCTGATATCAATGAAGGGCGAAATAATTTATTTATTTATTTATTGTGGAATACAAACAGGACTAGCCCAAAAAAAATGTATCCTCTAAGTAGTTATAGAAATTACAATAAAAGAAAAAAAATATTAGTATTATATGAGAATTATAAGAGAAATAATTATAAGAAAATAATTATTGGAAATACAAATATATGTGATGAAGATTTATAGGAAAAACTATTGTTTGAGATACAACTTGGCAGATATTCATTGGTACTCTAATTGTAAAAAGTGCGTTTTCAGAATGTTTTGGAATTTGTAGAAGCTATTTGCAGATATGTCGATGCTGGTGGAACCTAACAATATATTGTAGGTCTGTGTTATCCTGTGTAGAGGGGAGTTTAGAAAATAGTTTGTTTTTGCCTGCTCGGTAAAGAATAAAAGAGTTTGGCAAGTATTATAGACTAGTGTAGCATATCGAATCTGAGAAACTATTTCGATTGCATCAATTTTGCTATTTACGACTTTATAAAGAAATTTCACATGTGTAATTTTCCTCCGGTGCGCGAGTGAGATGAGATTTAGTTCTTTTCGAACGTTGCACCTTTCATTGATATGTGGGAAGCATTTCCTGTTTACATGATCAATGAATTTATTTTGAATAGTCTCAAGTTTTTGGGCATAAATATTATAAAGAGGGTTCCAGATTACTGAGCCATAAGTCAGAACGCTATTAACGTAGGACATATACAGTGTTCTAAGGGTTCTGGGATTTCTCAGTTCATAGCAGGATCTGATTATAAATCCCAGCATCTTGTCAGCCTTCTTGGAGACGCTACATAAGTGCTGGTCAAATAACAATTTGGAGTCGAGGACTATACCGAGGTCTTTCACTTGCTTGACGGTTTCTAGCTTTTTATTTGAGGTTTCATATGAGGTTGGTATTATTGTTGAGTTTCTACTGAAAGTAATGTGGTAGCATTTGGTTAGGTTGAGGTAGAGGCTATTATCTTAACAGTACTCAGAAAGCCTATCTAGATCTTTCTGAATAAGTATCGCATCGTTAGGGCAAGTGACAGGAAAAAATACTTTCAGGTCATCTGCGTACATGAGAAATTTGAAGGAGTGAAAACACTCGCTAATAATCAAACTAAACAAAAAAATTCAATAATTGGAGAGATAATTAAAAAAACAGGAATACAACCTAAAATAACACCGAAACAAAGATATCAATCAGTACACAGTTAGACACGCCACGAAATATAACAAAAGAAACACTAACAGTCAACATGCGAACAACGGAAACATAAAGAAAACCACATTCTGAAAAATTTCCACGGAACTGAAATAAACACCGCACATCAGGACACGCCAAGTATACTTTTAATAGGTGGAAATCATAGTAGAAACTGTGGGACTTGAATTCATGAGGTAATTGGTGAAAAATACAAAACAAATGCACTTGTGAAACCAAATGCACACCCGCTGTAATTCCCCAGGACTTGCACAATCGAGGCTTCAAAGATGACTGATAGAGTTTGGCTATTGTATGGATGAATGATACTACTCTCAACAGTCAACAAATAGTGGAAATCATACAATCAAACATTGACTGTAATGATATCCCAACAGATAGATATTACCAAAGAGATGGGCAAAATATTAAAGAAACAATAAAGAGCCTGTTAGTAGGAGAATTCCTGAAAAATTACATGACAAGTACTTAACAACTACAAAATTCAACACCAGACAAGATAGAAAATCAAACTGATCAAAATATACCACAAGAATTCGTCGCTGAAGAACCTGAAACACAAGATGACGCAAACACAGAAAAAAAAAAACTTCTCAACAGGTTTTCGCGACAACGACAAATGAAAATGAAGGACATTTTTTAGAAAGCAAACCAATGTCAAATATAACTTAATAATGCACTTAAACATACAGTGCTTGAAAAATAGTACAATTCGCTTGGGGATGTACTATTAGAAAATAATATTGTTGTAGTGATGTTGAGTGAGCATTGGCTGAGACTGGAAGAACAATCTCTATATAACTTGATTAATTATAACATGGCGTCGCTATTCCAGAACCCTTTATATTCATGAAGTTGTAAGTATTCTAGTTAAGAACCACATGAAATTTTCAAAAATAAATGTGGACAAATACAATATAGAAAAGGTTGTTAAGACCTGCTGTGTAAAATTAATCGAGAAAAACTGTATCCGAATATGTGTATATCGTTCCCCTTGTGGAGACTTATAGTCTAGTCAACAAGTGCTTTTTGGACCAACTTTTTTCAGCAGTCTCCGAAAATTATGATCGAGGTGTCATTCGATTCGGAATGACATCTAGATGATTTTTGGAAAAAAATGAAGTTCCGCTTGCAAAAATTGTAGAAATTATTAACAATTAACTGAAAAAAAAGGGGGCTTTGGTTTTTTGCGAATATCTCAGAAACTAATAAAGATTTTCCAAATCTGAGAAAAGATTCAAAAAGAAGAGGAAATTTCCTAAGAAACTTCCTGATTTTCAGAATTGTAAGAAGAAGAATATGTATGATTTTCCCAGAGGGATGAAAGTACGGCCGAAAACGGGTACTCTGGCTTGGGCAAGCCGCGCCCACTTTGGACACTTTAACAATAAAAATTATTTAAGCATACTAAATATGAAAATAAAAAACTGAAAAAATTCAGACACTAACTGAACAGATGCATGAACAATAATCCGCTCAGAAAAAAAATTTATCACAATTTTTCAATTAGTTATTCAATAGTTAATTAATAATTTTTTTCTGCTCGAACATGAACATTGCAAGTGTGATAATTGTTAAACTATAAATTTAAGATTTTTTTCCTCTTTCGGAGCAATTCTTGAAAGGCTTCAGAATAGAACCCTGTTGGAAAAATTAAAAAAAATTCATTTTTCAGTTTTTTATCAATAATTTTCGTTGTTGCAAAATTAAATACCTAAATTAATCATTGAAAAAAATTTTTTTTTTCAAAAATTTTTATCTCTAATTGTTTAAAAAATTGTTATAAACAAATGCGTTGTTTATAAGATAATTGAAATTTGTTTTATGGAATTTCAATATTTGATACAAATGATGATTTTTAAAAGGAAAATTATTCCATAAAAATTTTTTTATTTCTTTAAAACGCATTTGGTAATTAACAATTATTTTCTCCAACTTCTAATTAATATTAAGGAACCATTTTATCTTCGAAAATCATTATTCGTTTTTCTTTTTGATATAAAAAAATTTTCATTTTATTTAATTTTTCATTGTTTATGCAATAAACAATTTGTTATAATCAAATAAATTTTCACCTTATTTTCTCATTCTATTCTACTTTCTGTTACAAAAACATATGATTTTTTTTTTATTTTTAATTTTTTTTTTGTTATTATTTTTTTAATTTTTAAATATAAGTTCTCCGTAACTTCGTCATTCTTACCTGTTTTTTCATCCTTAAAATTATTATAATTAGTTGGACCTTTCGAGACCCTGAGCAGATGTTTCTAACAGATAACAAAAAAGGTATTCTATAAGCAAAAACCTGAATCTAAAGGTGATTCGGAGAATGAAAAATATTCGCAGCTAAATATGGAAGTTTAAGACAGGCATGTTAGAAAGTAATTGTAATTATTATCAAGTGACCGTTGATAATTACTCGTAGATATGAGGGTCTATTATAATAAAATGATATTTTAATGATAATGGATATGAACGTGCATAAAATATTCTGTTCATTGATAAATAACTTAAATTTATTGGAGACTCTATTGTCTCAATAATATTCCAAAGAAAAAAATAAAGATTGTCATTCATAAACTTTTACAAACATTAAAGAAACAGAACCTGAAAACAAAAATCTAGATATTCGTGAATTTTCCTAGAATAATTAAGTGATATTGAAATGTAAAAGGTAAAATGTTGAGTAATGAACAATAATTGATAGGATACTTGAATGAGGTATTTTAACAGTTGATAAGATTTTTAAGCATTAAAGCAAAAAAAATATTCTCCCTAAGTATTTTTCATCAACAATTGCTATAAATTTAATAAATAAATAAGTAACAACTAAACTTTTCAGCTTAATTTGTTCTTTATCTAATGGAGAATGAATAAGTTTCGAGTATTTTCATCGTATTTCGATTAGTTTATAAATTATAATAATTTTAAGGATGAAAAACCAGGTAAGAATGACGAAGTTACAGAGAACTTATATTTAAAAAAAAAAATCTGTTTTTGTGAAGAAAGTAGAATAGAAAAAAAATATAAGGTAAAAATGTATTTGTTTATAACAATTGTTTATTGCATAAACAATGAAAAATTAAATAAAATGTTTTTTTATATCAAAAAGAAAAACAAATAATAATTTTTTAAGAAAAATGGTTCTTAATATTAATTAGAAGTTGGAGAAAATAATTGTTGATTAACAAATGCGTTTATAAGCAATAAAATATTTTTTTATGGAACAATTTTTCCTTTAAAAATCATTATTTGTATCAAAGATCGAAATTCCATAAAGAAAAATTCAATTATCTTATAAACAACGCATTTGTTTATAACAATTTTTTAAACAATTGGAGATAAAAAAATTTAAAAATTATTTCTATGCAGTTTCTGATAATATAAAAACGGATCATTAATAATATTAGGAAGAAACATTTTTTTCAATGATTAATTTAAGTATTTAATTTTGCAACAAGGAAAATTATTAATAAAAAACTGAAAAATGCAAATTTTTCAATTTTTCCAACCGGGTTCTATTCTGAAGCCTCTCAAAAATTGCTCCAAGAGAGAAAAAAAATCTTAAATTTATAGTTTAACAATTATCACACTTGCAATGTTCATGTTCGAACAGAAAAAAATTTATTTGTTGAAAATATAAACAGGATGTTCATAAAATCAGATGTGGAATCATCTTTCTATCAATATTCAATTGAGAATGTTTCCTTTTTCAGAAAAAAATTATTAATTAACTATTGAATAACTAATTGAAAAATTGTGATAAAAATTTTTTACAAGCGGATTATTGTTCATTCATCTGTTCAGTTAGTGTCTGAATTTTTTCAATTTTTTATTTTCATATTTAGTATGCTTAAATAATTTTTATTGTTAAAGTGTCCAAAGTGGGCGCGGCTTGCCCAAGCCAGAGTACCCGTTTTCGGCCGTATTTCCTTCCCTCTGGGAAAATTATAAATGATAATCCTACAATTCCGGGAATCGGGACTTTTTCCAGGAAATTTCCTCCTCTTTTTGAATCTTTCAGATTTGAAAAATCTTTATTAGTTTTTGAGATATTTGCAAAAAACCAAAGCCCCCTTTTTTTTGTTAATTGTTGATAGCTTTTACAATTTTTGCAAGCGGGACTTAATTTTTTTCAAAAATCATCTAGATGTCATTCCGAATCGAATGACACCTCGATCATAATTTTCGGAGACTGCTAAAAAAAGTTGGTCCAAAAAGCACTTGTCGACTAGACTATTAGAACTATTCATCAGATATAAGAGCTTGTCTTAAGTAATCATAAAAAAAATCATCATTGGCGGAGATTTCAATATGAACTCATGTGCTCGAGAGAGAGCAAGGAAATCATCAATATATTCCTAACTTTTGGACTAGAAAAGGAGATTACAGATTATACCAGAACACAAAGTAATTTAAAGACCTATATACAATATTTTCACCAATGTAGAATCAATTAATGTGGAAGTTGAAAATTGCCTCTTATCAGATCATAAAGCACAGATGAAAAAAATCATTAATGAGGAAAATACCAAGTGCCAATACACAATAAATCTGTAGGAAATGAAAGTTTATTCCTCAATCACTTAGCTTCCGAGAGCTGGGCTGAATTGTACTTTGAATAAAATGCTCAAACCAGTTTCTTACATCCAAGAGGGTTTTGATAGGGTTCTTTTTCGATCTCAGTAAAGCCTTCGACTGTGTTTCCAATGAAATTATATTGAATAAACTGGGACATTAGAACATTAGGCAAAACACAAACACTAATATCATCATATCTATCGGAGAGCACGGAACAGGGACATTCTGGGCAAGACGCTCCCAGTTAACAATGGTGTACCACAAGGAAGTGTCTTAGGTCCCCTATTATTTTGTATATATATAAACGACCCCCCAAACAGCTCACCACTTTTCACCTGCTTATTCGCGGATGACACAACTTTTGCTGAACGCTTTAATACATGTACTGATGTGACATATCTTGTGAATGACATTGTAAAAGACACATCAGATTGGTTCAATGCAAATAAGCTATGTCTAAATAAAAATGAAACCGAAACATTGAATTTTGAGATCAAACCAAACCAAACAGAAGCCGTAGAATCACTGAGAATATGGCTTGATACAAAATTAACATGGCAAACTCATATTGATGAATCAGTCTATCAAGAAAAATATATGCTCTCAGAAAATTGAAATCGATCTCGGCCAAAATGCCGCTATAGCTGCATGTAATTTTCCATAGTACAATGACATATGGACTGAAAATCTCGAGAATGTCCACACACATGCAAAATGTAAATACCATCCAAAAAAGAGCAATTAGAGCAATTGTGGGCATACAGAGCAATAACTCATGTAAACTGTAGTTCATAAAACTCAACATAATGACACTGTCATCTGCAAACATATTCTGCAATCTCCTAAACATAAAGGAAAATGACTTCAATCATCCAACATACGGAGAAAATCACTCTTATAACACCCGCTATAGAAACGATATACAAATTCCTAAACAATTTAGGAAAAAAAATTGGGAATGAATCTTTTCAACTCATTGCCAACACAACAAAAAAATATGCACTTGATCAAATCCAAACTGACCTTAAAAAAACATCTCCTAGCCAATGCTTACTACGACATATCATAATCCAAGTTTGACATTCAATTACGCTGTGTTACTATATATGTGAATCATTCTAGGTTTTTAAATTATATACTGTAATGTTCGAGGTTTCCCTATCTAGGATTCTGCCAGAAAGGAAAACACTATTCACACTAAAACTAAAAATATTACAATTCAATGTACAAACAGCATGGGTACCCGACATGAACTGGCGTTCCACATTTGAATCGCCACTTAAGTCATGCGCACTTATTCTAAACCGTCATCTACCAATTTGGTTATATTTTACAATATACTACAATACCTTCCCCTTTAAAAATTTCCAAGGGACATACATAAATGAACAAATGTATTTTCGTATCTACAGAAACAAAAAGGAAAATTATTCATAATTCAACCGTTTTACTGGTTTTGTTATTCTCTTAGGGCGGTTTGAAATAGTGTCATTATCACTTGAAATTGTCTTATTATCACTGAGCACTCCCATCTAACCCACTAAACTTCTACTGATATCACTTATTTCGCTAGGATTATTATTTAAACAGGTTACATGTAATGTCATTCGGACATCACCTGTTTCCTGATTTTTTGAAGATTGCTCCAGCAACCTTCCTGACAAAAGACAGCTGGCTCTCATCTGATGAAGGTGAATAACATTATCTAAATCAGGAATTCTAACAAGATATATGGATTTTCCAATTTTTTTATGAATTATTGCTCTTATCCAACTAGGTTTACGGATGTTCCTATAATCTTTTACAGTTACCACATCATCAATAGCAAATTCCACGAATCGTTTACCCCTATGGTATTCTATTTGTATTTTCTGCTTACGATGTTCTAAGCTTTCATTTGTATGTTTCTTTTCCAGAAGCAATATATCGAATCTAGTTCGTATATTCCTACCGAACATAAGATATGTGGGACTAACATCTGTAGTACAATGACTCGTATTTCTGAAGTTAAAAAGAAAATTGTTTATAGCTTTGTTAAGATACAAAGTGCTATTTTTGCCCATGGCGTTTTTCAAGGAGTTTTTAACCGTTTTTACGGCGTTTTCCGCTGCTTCGAATAAGGTTAATACTGCGAAAATGTGATATCATTATTTTGTAGTAAAAAAGTTTGGAATTCATCCGACGTGAATGTGGTTGCATTATCTGTAACAATCTGTTGCGGTGAACCAAAACGCGCAAAGGTAGAACGAATACGACGAGTGTGAGTCAATAACAATCAAAAAATATTTATTTAAAAATGACCCCATCAAATCCAAGTGAATTAGAGACCAAACCTCTGGTGACCAAAGCCAATGATTCAATATGGCTTTATACGGATTTTTTTATGCAGCGAGCAACTTTCACAAGTGTTGCATATTTTTTCAATACTTTTGTCAATTCAGGCCAGTAGGAACTTGCCAATTTCTTCATCTCAACCACCTCCATATGAGAGGAATGGAGATAATTCCAAATAGGTTTTCTCAAACTTGTGGGTATAACCAATCTGTTATTCCACATCAAACATTCCTGTTCAATACTCAGGTAGTTTTCAATTCTGACAAAAGGTCTTATTTCTTCTAGTACTTCATTCTGTGGCCAGCCAGTACAAACAAAATGAACCATTTTTGGAAGGCATGGGTCCTTCAAAGTTTCCTTCTGTAAGTTCGAAAATTGAATTGGGAAATCATTGTTTTTAGAGAAATTATTCAAAAATTAAAATCAACATCTTCCCATATTACATCCTGAGATTTCTCCAGTAACGCATGGATCCTTCAAAGTATCCTTCTGCACGTTCGAAAATTGGATTTGCAAATCATTGTTTTTAGAGAAATAATTAAAAAAATTAACATCAACATCTTCCCATATTACATCCGGAGATTTTTCCGGTAACCGGGATAAACTATCCGCATAGTTTTTTTGTGAGGGTAGAAATTCAATATCATAATTATAATTTGATAAAATTACCGCCCAGCGCCGCAGTCTGTTTGCCGAAAACTGTGGTATTCCTTTTCTAGGATGAAATATAGAAATAGGTTTGTGATCCGTAACCAATGAGAATTTTCGTCCATAAATGTAATGGTTAAATTTGCATAATCCGAATATAATCGATAAGCCCTCTTTTTCTACCTGGGAGTATTTTTGTTCAGTCGCTGATAATGTTCGGGAGGCATAGGCGATTGGTTTTTCATTATCACATGGTAAAATATGGGTAATCATTGATTCAACCCCGTAATTTGATGCGTCAGTTATGAGCCTTATTGGTAGCTACGGATCATAGTGAACCAGTACCTCTGCTGTCATTAACAAAAAATTAATATTTTCAAAAGCATTTTGAGTTTTTGCTGACCATACCCATTCAACTTTATCTCACAATGAATGATATGAGAGATATAATGCGGTTGACAAATTTGGTACAAATTTTCCGTAATAATTTATCAACCCCAAAAATGATTTCAACAGGGTAACGTTTTGAGGCACAGGAGCATTTTTTATAGCAGACATTTTATCTTCACAAGTATGCAACCCCTGTTTATCAATTGTGAAACCTAGGTAAAACAAATTATGTTTGAAAAATTCACACTTGTTCAGAGATATTTTCTAACCTGCTTCTTGTAATCTTCTCAAGATGTGCTCTAATCGAGTGAGGTGCTCCTTTCTATTTCTTCCTGTAATCAGTATATCATCGAAAAATATCGCAACACCCGGTAACCCACTGAGTGAAGAATCCATCATTATCTGAAATTTTGCAGGGATGCAGGCGATACCGAAGGGTGCCCTAGTGTAGCGATATAACCCTTTAGGGGTGGAGATGGTAACGAGATCTCTCGATGTTTCGTACAAGTACACTTGAGTATCTCGATGTACGGGTTTACGGTGACTTAAAAATCACCACAGATACGCACCGAACCATCTTTTTCTATAACTGGCACAATAGGCGTACCCCATGTACTATAATCAATAGCTTTAATAACTCCCAAACAACTCAATCGATCTAATTCTTTCTCAACCTTCTCACGGACAACAAACGGAAGAGGCCGAGCCCGAGAAAATTTCGGTGAAATATTTTCAGATTTCAAATTTATCGAAATAGTACCCTTGGTAAATTTTCCCAACCCTGGTTCAAAAACATGGTGAAATTTTTCAACTAGGTATTCTAAATCATTTGGTAAACCGAGAAAATTATTATTTGTAATATGCAAATCAAAAAGGCTGAGAAAATCGCGTCCCAACAATGGTGGTCCAGTAGCTGTTTCAACTACATACATATTCAAATCGTGCTATTTATTATCTTGGAAAGAAACTCTACAGTTGAAAATACCCAAGGGAACAATATGATCCCCGTTATACAACTTGTGAATTTAATCGGTTTCCGTTGATCTGTACATTGCAAAGTTCTCCTTGTAGTGTATTCCAATATTACAGTAAAACTGAAACCTGTATCTAAACTAAATTTATACGGAATTCCCTCTATAAAAATATCAATATCTATCGGGTTTGTTTTCGAATCTAATGAAATGAGTAATCTTGCTCAGCTGACGTTTATCAAAACAGATGAGAAAATACCTGATTATATCTTATGGGGTTATTCAAAATCAAAAGTATATTTCAAGAGATCAGACAGTATTGCAGATTTTTAGGATAAGGGAAAAAATCAACAACATAACCCCTGAAGTCCGACAAAATGATATACGAGAATTCCAAGATCGATTTGCTTATTGTCAAGAAGTGAATGTTGGTCATTTTGAACATTTAATTTAATTGTGAAATAAATTCAAAAATACTTCCTAAAAATTATGTGACATTATTTCCTTCATTCTACGTGAAGTATAAAAATTTTACATTTTCAAAATAAATTTTCTCAGTTATGATTGCACCAAATTTGAAAAACTGCATATTGCTGAACAGAAAATGAAAATCCCTTTCGAACAAAGTGCCATACGACCCTCCTTCTCATTTAAATTTTTTGAGGGGGTGCTCATAATTCAGAGGGGCTGCAAGAATGGGGTAATATTTTCTTACAGTAAATTGTCAAATTGACAATATAAATCGACTTGTTTCAGGTTTTTTTAAACAAATACACAATAACGCTAAAAATGAATTTACTCCATAACGATGGACCGCACTGGGTATTACATTGAAAGAAAAATAGCTTGGCCCCAACAGATATTCAATTATTTGAACAAACATTTCATAATCTATTGGAGTATAGGCGTATATAATGGACCATCATTGGCTTTTTATTATTTTCAATACTAGTTTCTTTGGGAAGTAAGTGAAAAGGGAAACAACATATAAAGAAATAAGTATATACCCTTCTGGAAGTACTATTGTTTTGGAAAATTTTGTGAATTCAAATGAGAGATATGAGATTTAACGAAATATCAAAATATCTTGAAGAACACAAAAGTTTTCTCAAAACCAATGTTAATCTAGTCATCATGACCGATGACAAAGGAAATGCTACTGTGATAATGAATAGTAATGAATATAATTTGGGTATGGAAGAGTTATTACATGACAAGTATGAATAAATACAAAATGGTAAACAAATATCCCGCCAGTAAATTCCAAACTGAAGCTAATAACAGCATTAAGGTACTCCGTATTAGGAACATAATTGATGAATCAGAACAAAACGTACTAAAAATAAATGACGCGGTTCCACCAAAGTTATACGGCCTTCGTAAAACTCATTAACAGACTTTAAATCTCAGACCGGTAGTGAGATGTATAGAAGCTCATTCCTACAAACAGGGCTGTGTTCGTTCATAATATTCTGACACAACTAACGACTACGGTTGACTATAATATCAAGAACTCATTTGAATTCACAAAATTGTCCAAAGCAATAGTACTTGCAGAAGGCTATAACTTATTTCTTCAAGTGTTGTTTCCCTTTTCACTAACATTCCAAACTAGTATTAAAAATAATAAAAAACCAATGGTGCTTTATATATGCCTATACTTCAATGAATTATGATTTGTTGGTCATTATAATTGAATATATATTTGAGTCAAGCTATTTCTCTTTCAATGATAATATATATCAACAACTAGATTCCGCAATGGGCAACCCCGACAGTCCAGATCTGACTAATTCAGTAACAGTAACGAATGTGGTAGCTAACAAATGTCTCTCTTTCCTTTCCTTTAATTTTGCCTTTCCAAAAATCTATGAGGATGACATGATCTTGGCAATTCTGAACGAAGAAATTACCAAAGTTCTAGAAGTATTCAACGATTACCATCCTATTCTCCAGTTTACTTCAAAGATAGAGGTGGAAGCATGTAGGGCGCTGCGCTGGTTGTCGGCCACTCAACGTTTCTTCCGACTTTACTCC